>JASDQU011506122.1:3223-22987 GCA_032191745.1 Picea mariana | reverse complement strand
CCATCTTGTTAGGGGGAGTTTTGTATTGTTTGAATATCTAATGCCTCCTAAAATTACTGCAACAACTCAGGGGGAGCATGTCTCTTCTTTGACATTGATGTCAAAGGGGGAGAAAAGAATTCGAGTGCCTTAGTTGCCATCAATGACAAAGGGGGAGATTGTTGGCATGTTTTACAGGCAACGTATGCTTGTCATTGATGGAAACTACAACA
Organism: Picea mariana; assembly: GCA_032191745.1. NCBI lineage: Eukaryota > Viridiplantae > Streptophyta > Pinopsida > Pinales > Pinaceae > Picea > Picea mariana. The sequence goes on along the minus strand of JASDQU011506122.1, from coordinate 22,775 downwards.
ACGATGATGGATTGAGTATAGGAAGAATGTAACAAACGGGCACCAGAAGTAGTTTGGGAAGATGATGTAGAGCAAGCTTGATAAGATCAAAAGAGATAGCGCAGAGGATGGTTGGCATGCTTTACAGGCAGTATGCAGTTGTCATTGATGGCAAGATCAGAGTATGTAGCGAAGGAAAAAAAAGGACAAAGTACACTCAAGAGGAGAACCGTCAATGATCACTAGATCCCATCCTGAATTATCGATGGCCGTCAGATCTGAATGTAGACAAGAAGAGCACGCTAAAGAGGAGGATAGATCTCAGGTGTTAGATCCAAGCGCGAGATCCAACCATCGTTGGATTAAGCAGAACCTATGCGTTATTTCAAGTGCAAGGAGAAGAGGGCATACAAAATCCCGAAAGAAGGAGGACCGTCCATTTACAGGTAGGACACGTGGACACAAATCAACATTTCGTTGATTGGAAAGTCAACGGAATGAAATACTCCAACCTTCCAACTCGTGAAATCGCGATATGCAAAACCACGATATAATCTTGACCGTTGGATCGAGGACAAATATGGACCGTTGATAAGACATAATGAGAGATCATGGAGTTGCAAAATCATGATAAAATCTTGACCGTTGATCCAAGAGGGACATATGGGGAAAGATCATCATTTCATTGACTGGAGAGTCAAAGGAACAGGGTTCCCTAACCTCTTGAAATTGCGATATGCGAAATCGCGACTTAACCACAACCATCAGATCAAGATGTGATATGTACCGTTGATCCAACTCCATTTCAGAGTTTTGTGGATCGAAAGTTGGAGATGTCAAAGAATATTAACCACAGGAATCCCGAAATCACGACTTAATCTGATCCGTCAGATCAAGGTTTGATTTGGACCATTGATCTTAGTCCATTTTGGAGTTTCAGAAATCGAGAGATGGAGAATTTAGAGACTCTCAACATTAGTAGTCCCAAAGTGTCGAAATGCGAAATCCCGAAACAAGACACGTCAGCAAACCTAAGAACATGTGGAAAAACCAGGCAATGACAAGTGTCAAGCTGATTCAACATTTCAGGCACATGAAAGTCACGAATCAGAGTGACACATGGCAGTTATTCAACACATGTCAATCCACGTGTGACGTCAGTAGGTTTACACCACTTCAGAGTTTTGAAAATCGGGAGATGGAGATGTCAAGAAACTCTCAGCATCAGGAGTCCCAAAATGCCGAATTGTGAAACGTCGAAATCCCGTCAACTGTCCATCTCTGGGGGTTATCTGGACCATTGATCCGACTCCCTTTCAGAGTTTTGCAGATCGCGAGTTGGAAGCATCAAGAACATTCACCACAGGAATATCGAAATCGCGATATACGATATCGTAAAATGATCAGAACCGTCAGATCAATTGTTGATAGGGACCATTGATCCCATGCCATTTCGGGGTTTCGGGGATTGCGAATTGGAGAGTCAAGATGCCTCATGTCCAGACTCATGAAATGAAAAATCACGAAAATGCCTTATGCATAAGGCCGTGGTCACAACCCTTGGTCACATCAGCAAGAGATGGAGGAAAGAGCTAGAGAAACCAAGCTCCATTTTGGGGATCGCGACTGGGAATGTCGAGATGCATGGTCACATGAATGTCGAATTTTCGAATGTTGAAATGCTGAAATGAATGCAAGATCCCATGGAATCAATCCAACAGTGCAGGTGAATTTGAACAAGATCGGAGGGCTACTGTAGCTCCACACAGTGTAACTGCTAGAAACCACTGATGGTTTCTGCTAGAGGACTCGAAGACACTTCTGTGTGATCGCCAGAGGAGATGAAGAATCTCTAAGCTTTTCCCAGTGAAAAAAGACGATTCTTAGAGGGATTGACAGACGGATGAGCGTTGAAGTCTGTAACTGAAATAGAAGGCATAAGCTCGACTGTGCCAAAGTAGACGAGGAGTCTCAACTGCCAGAGAGGTTGAGGAATCTCAGCAGAACACCTAGTGATGCTGGATGCATGGTAGGAACCACCAGAGAAGCTGAAGAGTCATGATGATGATTAGACAGAGCACTTGATTTGTGGAGGAATTTGGCGTGGAGTGAGCATGCAAAGGCATTGCGAATATTGCATGTACAAAGAAAACAAAGACTATAAGAATGCTGAACAAGGAAGAGATAAGGGTTGTCGCTGTGGAGGAGAATTCAGGTGTGGTCAAGGAGGCAGAACGCAGGAGCATAAATGCACAGTCGAGGAATGGTGCATTGAAGGGATATGCAACATAGAGCATAAGAGGCAGAAGAGAAGAAAGTGCTAGAGGCATGCAGAAGACACTGACGCAGATAGAGAAAAGTAGCGTAACAGAACAACGACAAGGTTGGTAAGCCATTGAATAACTTTATATCACTGTAATAAGTTTAAGTAACAAGGAATTTATATACCAGGGTGGTTGGGAGGTGCTAGGGAGGACTGGTGTCCTCAAAAGTTCAAGTGGGTGCTTGAACACGGGGAGTTGGTGCTTCCTTCTAGTTGGTGCTAGAGAAACTAGGGAGTTGGTGCTTCCTTCTAGTTGGTGCTAGAGAAACCAGGGGGTTGGTGCTAGAGAAACCAGGGGTTGGTGCTTCTTTCTAGTGGGTGCTAGAGAAAATAGAGAGTTGGTGCTCTCAGCAAGTTGTAGCTTGCAGAAATAGAGGTTGTAGCCTCACAATGAGTTGGTGCTCATATGTATGATAATGTAAAGAATGTATATAATACTTATCATACAAAGAAAAATATGTTTTTACCCTGTATGGGTTTCCTTGGGAATTATTTGTCTCTGTCTTTCTCATATATGTGACTGATGCTGAATGTGCCTTTGTTTATTTCTATGCATTATTGTGACCATCATTGAGTGCCTTGTAAAGATTTCAAAAGAAGCATAATTGTTTAAGCACGGTAACAACTGATTCACCCCCCCCCTCTCAGTTATCCAACACATATCTTGTCTAATCAATCAAATGGAAATAATTCTAAGTTAATCAAATGTATTTCTATTCCTAATCCAAAGAAATCATCCAATGATATCTACCATTAACTAAACACCTAATCATCAAAACATCTATCTTGACCATAAAAGACAAAACATTTTAAAAACCTTCTATTTAATCTAAATACCAAGCAATTCTAAATCTAACAAAAGTGAAACTAATCAATGTCCTGTTTTACCCTACAAATATCAGAAGCTTCTATTATCACTGAAATTTCGTCCGCACATGGTTACAAGAACTCAGCATCATCAAACAACAATGAAGTCATCCATGGACCTGAATTAATACCAAAGCATTCATAAAAGGGTCAAAAACTATACAAAGTACTGAAAAATTGAAGGGTGCTATGAAGACATTGGGCACGCGCACGCATGCGTGTAACATGAACGTAGAAAGCGCGCACAGGCGCATGATGCGTGACTGTTAGTGCAAAAAGCCGCGCACCTGCTAAACGGTGCATTTATGAAAGTGGTTGGCCTCCCACCCACTTATGGTTCAACACCCAAGATGAGTTGACCCTCAAATCTGGACTGGATCCGACTGGTGGGTTGGTCAAAGACCTAGGAATGCCCTAATTGGCCTCTTTTCACACTACAAAGAAATTAAACAATAACCCAAATGAATGCTATAAAAAGCCATGGATGCACCTCATTTCTTCAAGGAATTCAAAGTAATGTTATGCTACCTCTATTCTCTTGGGGACTTCATCCTTGTCAAGAGCATATTTTCACCATTGCATTATGCAATCCATCTCACTCATTGAGTGGATTTGTAAAGAGTTCTTTCATCACTTTCCATTTTTCTTTTTGTTGTAAGAAGAGCTTGCTAGTGGGGGTCCAAGAGCCCTACCTTGGAGGAAGAAGGGACTCATAGTCCCCTTTATTCTTGGTGTATTCTTTCACTAATAGATCAGCCTCAACATTGGTGACATGGGTCTTATGCTTCTTTTTGTTTCTATGTCCCTTTGCTCATGAATTTAATTGTTATTGTATTTCTTAGTTTATTTCTTAGTTGTTGTTTTTATTTCTTTATCTAACTCTTTCCTTTGCAGCTGTCCTGCTCAGCAGACCCAACTGAGCTTGCAAGCACCTCCATTTTGCTCACTAAGGTGATGAAGGAGGTGCAACAGATTGGCGACTCCACTGGGGAATAGGTATCAATTTCCTCCCCCAATTGGGTTTTTATTGCTCTTCTTTTAGTTTGTTTAACTTGCAGGTGCACCAACCGGCCTAAGCCGACCTACCAATCATCCAATTCCAAGGAGAATTGAGAGAAATCCACCCATATTTTTCATTCTCGATCATGTGTCACCTGTGCGCAAGTATTTTACCCCATAGACGCACATCGTGACCGCATGCGCTTAAGTGAACACTCTGTTTTGTGCACGTGCGCTTTTGGACTTATCTCTGTTCACGCGCCTGCGCTCTGTGTGCCTCTGTCTCCATTAGGACTCGTGCATCTGTTCAAAAATTATCATTGTAAAGTTGTTGAGATGTGGGGAAGGCCATTTTCCTTCTTAAAAAAGATTCCAAGCATTTTTTGAAGCTGCACCACACTTATTCCCCTCATAATATAAAGGGGTGAGTCAAAAAACACATAGGCACTTAGGAGGTTAAAATCAATTTCCCTTCTTTGCTTTGTTTTTTGCCACATGGATGGCTTGTTTTGACTCATAATCTAAGTTGGAAATCATTTTTAATCACATTTAACTTGCATTGGGACCAGAGGTTGAGTAACAATCACTTAGTGTGCTCTTCTCTCGTGCCTCCAAGCGACCTTGAGAATCAGAAAAAAATTGTGAAACAATTTCACCTCCCTTAACAAAGTTTAAAACCTTTAGGTAGAGGACAAAAACCCTTCTTGGGACCCCTCTTAGTTTTCTTTTTTCAAACACATTTTAATATTGTAACGGGCCCATACATGCCCACATGCTACAAAGATAGGATAGTGCTTGAAGTTTACTTTCTTATATCAAAACACTAGGAGAGTTTAAAGGTTTTGTAACGGGCCCATACATGCCCACATGTTCAATCTAGGATAGTTTCAAAGCTTTTATTAGATTACATCACAATAGGGAGTTAAAGGGATAGTAATGGACCCACATGTCCACATGCTATCTTCCTAGGGACTTTTGAATTATTCAAGGTTGTACCAAAGGCACTTAGTTAATTAGGTAATCAACACTTGTAAAGGACCAAGCGAAGTCCACATGCAGCAAGGTGACACCTAATTCACTAAAAATTGGCACACTTTTCACTCACACACAAAAGTCACTTGTCACTCACATAGCTTCTTCTTGAAAACATGGAGGTCAAAGTAAGTTTCCTTCAAAAGGATTCCGAACATACCCCACCCTTTTCTTGACGAGACTATCCACTCCCATTTTACATTCAACGAGGTTGGTTAGCACCCCCAACCTCCCAAAACAACTACATCTAAATTCTTTCTAAAAACTCACTAAGTTGTCCTCCACAGGAGGTGCCAAAAGAAATTTTTTAGTCTAGGTAGGATTTCGGGGATAGGCATTCAAATAACTCCCCATTATTTGGTTCTCTCATTTGCTAAACAATAGACGTTGTCAAATAGGGAACTGAAAATCCTCCAAGTCAAGTGTTCCAATTACCATAAGGCAGGGAGATACCTGTGAAGGGTTGAAGGCCAAGGTCCAATTGTTCTGTGAATCCCCCCTTGAGGCACCCACCTCTTGGACGCGATCCAGACCGTGACCCATTTCTTAGGTCGAAAATCTAAATGTCACACTTTGACTGAGGTACCTAGTGACCAAAATTAGGACATCTACCCAGGTGGAAATTGTGGGCTGCAATTGCACCTTGATTTGATTTTGTGTGTCTATTGGGAAGTATCACCAACTCTTTCGGGATATGCCCCCTTTACCCCTCATTATAACCAATTATTTCATCCTTCACTAGTGTCTCTTCCGATGGCTTCAGACCCCACTGTTGAGTACTATTGGAAGGTCCAGTGCTATTTGAGAGGAAGGACGTTACGTCTTCTAGGACACAAGCATTTGTTTCCTTTTTGATTCCCCACGAGGACAAAAAACCACTTACCCACATATATGCTTCTTTTTGAAAACACATTTTATGTATGATGCATCTCTGATTACAGTTTGATTTGGATATATATATTGTGTACACATTCAACGCAAAGGCTCTTGTTTCTGTATTACTCTCACCACTCTTTGCACACATTCACACAGCTAGTCGGACATCATAGGGGAACCACAGAACCCCCATCGTTCACGAAACTTGCTAAACCTCCCTCTTATATTAGGGGGAGTGTCTGGTCTTGCCCACTCATCGACACCTCCTTCACACACTCCTATGAGTGCTACTGTTTTAGGATTAGCTTTGCTTGGTTCTACATTACTTGGGTCCACTTCCCAAGGTCATATGTTCACTCTCTCTCCTTTACATGGAAGCGGGGGACCAACTTCCTCTCAAGGAGGAAGCACCAACCCACCTAGCCCCCCTCAAGGGTCAGGTTCACAACAAACTCACACCATGGTTGGAGTTAATCCTCCCCCCCCCACTGCAGATTCCATATTTGGCCTCTCTCAACATACCAGATCTCAACAAACTCACCAATTATCCTATATTGCATGATCCCACATGGCCTGCAATGCCCACCAAACTACCTTCGGACATACCAAAGTTTGAAGGAAAGGCAGGCGATGACCCTGCCAACCATGTCATGACCTTTCACCTATGGTGCTCCTCCAATAGCATTATGGATGATTCCATCAGACTGTGATTATTTCAACGCACACTTACTGGCCCATCAGCCAAATGGTATGTCGAAGAAAAATCAAGATCCCACGCAACTTTTGAGTCATTGGCCAAAGCATTCTTGACCTTCTTCCAATTACCCATTCGCCATGACAATGGTCTAGAAATACTTTCTAATTTCAAACAAACCTCAGCCACACACATCGCTGACCACATTCATGAGTGGCATAGGCGACGTAGTTTGTGCAAAACAGAAACCACCAAGCAACACTGTCTCGACTGGTTTCTTAGATCACTTGTCTCTCTTCTAGGTAAGGATGTAGCTTTCACCTTCCCTCAATCTGAAGAGGAAGCCATCAGTAAGGCCCAATAGTATGACCTCATATATGCATAGTCAGGGTACTTATACACTGTACTTCCCGATCTTCCCAAACCTGTCCCATTTGGTCAGGACAAACCTGGGATGTCTCACTCAGCAGACGGACTGATTGGTACCACCACTCATCATGGTCCACAACCCCAACAACCACCAATGTATGGAACACCTCAATACCTGCCGGCATATGGGGGCACTCCTTATTACCCCCCACCACCTTATCAACAACCATACCCTGTTGCTATACAACCACCAACACCCCCCATACATCCACCTATTCCAACGAGTTCTGGTACCCCCTCTACCTCAGCCTATAGTACTAGTGAAAGCACCATGCCTTCCTATGTACCTTATGGCTCACTACCTCCACAAAATCTATATTTTCCATTTCCTAGTCCACCACAACCCATGGCTCCCCCACATCCTCATGCAGGGGTGAATTTCGTCCAACCTTCTCCCGTTCAACAATACCAAAATTTTGAACAACTAAATACATCCAATCCGGCCCATCCGTCGAACAATACCAGAAAGAAAGGATGAAACATGAACAACAATAACCCAGGTCAAGGCGGAAATCCACCCCAACAGAACCAACCTACTGGGGGCAACCAGAACAAGGGGAATTAGAACTCCCAGGGGGGCAATAATAATAAACGCCAAGGGAGAAACAACAATAATGTTAAAACCAAATTCCCTTGTGCCCTTTGTGGTGAGTTCAGCCATTATACTCATCATTGCCCCCAAATTGATGATTTCAAATGGTTGAAAGACTCTAGCAGTCTTCCCCATCCCCCAGCACCACCTACCCCTCACCTACCCCTCAGAAGGCACCACAACAATACGTGCAACAACCCCCTCCTGCCATACTGCAAAATCCTATCCCACATCAAGTTGTGATAAACACCCAACAAGATACACAGCATCCCCCACCTCAGGTGGGACAATACCTCAATCCGAACAATCCAGCAGATCGCATGATCCTCCTCACTAGTGAGGAAGAAATCCTTCTGCAAACACGTAACCATTAGTATCATACACCCTCCGAGTCTCCTCCCATCCTTCTAGAGACAAACCCCACACCAAAAAGACCCCCGTTGGTGATCCCTCACCCTAACAATGAGCCACCTCTTCACATCCCTCACATCCCATTACGCAGGAATGTCCACAACCCACAGGCTAGGGAAGCTCATAACTATAGTTTGGTCGATGACTTAGCACAATCCCTGACTGCCATGTCAGTCTCGAAGGTCCTCCAGACTTGCCCCACTCAGCGCAAATCATTACTTTCTACCTTGGGGGCAGTCGACCCAGTAGATACTTGACTCATTACGTTCGATCTCGACAGTGGCGAACCTCACCTTCCCACCTTGATCGCTTTTCAAATCCCAGTCAAAATACAAAACATCACAGTTCATTGGTGCATCATCAATGAAGGTGCATCTACATGCATTATGTCCAAATCAGTATGGAAGAAACTTGGTTCCCCCGAACTCATACCCTATGCTATCACCTTACGAGCTTATGATGGACGCCCATCATCTCCAGAAGGGCTCTTCCAAAATGTCCTCGTAGAACTCGGGGGCAAAACCATTCTTATTGACATAGAAGTTATTGACGCTCCGCTCGATTACAATATCTTGTTCGGTCGTAGCTACATGTACGTTATGAAGGTAGTTGCCTCTTCTGTCTTTTGTACAATGATGTTCCCCCACAACGGGAAGATCGTCACCATTGACCAGGTTTCCCATTACGAACCTAACCCATCTACCAACATCGATAACATTCTTCCTCTCATCCAGACCAACCACAATGCATATCCCCTCATCGAGATGGGTCCTAGAATTTTCAAGGATCCCTCATTATTAGGAACTTACCATGGAGCACCCCTGCTCCTTCATCCTTCCAATTAGGTATGCATCGTATTATCTAATGAAACTCACACAGAGGATACTCTTCCTCCTCAGGAGGCTTCAGTCATTCCTGACATCCCAATAGTCATAGAACCCCTCTCGCACGAGCCTCCTGCGAACTCATCGACCTCAACAGTCCACGAATCCACTTCTCCTCAAGGACACATCCCAGCCTGGGAGACAGTTCCCCAAGCCATCACTCAAATTTCTTTTTTTTACCCTCCCCCAGGCATCGAATCTTTCCAGGTAGCAGTAATGCTTACCCTCCCCAATATGGTGTTAGCAATTCCCATTTCATATTTACATCCACTAGAGATGGTCCCTCGACCATCCCTCCCCCCCCAAACAGAAGGAATCCCAATGATGATTCCTGTACTTACTCCCACCATACCCACTACAAACCCTCTCACAACCCCCCCCGCCAAAGCTGGGGGTAGACGAAGGAAGAAGGAACCTACAACTCCTCTTCCTTCGCATGTTCAACCCCCTTGTGCACTTTGCGAGAAAGATGGACACCAAACCCAAAATTGTCCATCCCTACCAGAGTTATGGAATTTGATCCCACTCAATCAAACTCCCTCAACACTCACCACTATAACTAGTACTGCCACTACCATCCGTCCTTCAAGTAGTAAAGGGTCATGTACCAAATACGCTTGTGCTATATGTTCAAAATATGGCCATTATACCCACCATTGCCTGACACTGCCACGCTTTCGACAGACATTAGCCGCAGTACGCCAGAGCTTCCAGAGAAACCCCAGTCCTGCTACCTCCTCCTTAATAAATATCACTGACATCCATTATTTCACCACCTCAGTCAATGAACGTATGAGATTCCCTTGCTCTCTATGTGAATCATTTGATCATTTTACATATCAGTGTCCTATGATCATTGAATACAGATTGCACCAATTAACTCTACTTCAACGACCCACCGAGTCGCTAGTTGAACTTCTCTCGTCACCAACAGCTCTTCATGTCATTTCCCCTGAACCCGAGGCCCTTCCAATGCCCCCATGGTTCTTAGAGGACGTATCTGAGGATTCAATCCCCAATCCCCCCTACTCTCCCGCTCATTTCCCACAGGAAAATTTACACCCAACTACTACGGGTACTCCTCAGTACTTCGATATCTGGTTTATGTCAAGCGAATCATTGCCAACTCCTCCCATTCTTCTCCCTCCTTCTTCATCACCGGGGGGTAGCCACACACCACCAATGACTGATATCACTCTTCATGACCCCTTGTATTCCCGTCACTTTCATTGTGACGAGAAAATACTTGAGGAAGTAAACCACCCGGACTACCCATGGGACGTGCTACACCATCGCGCACTCTTCTTTCCACTAGGAGCATCCATGCCTCCTAACCAATATCCCATATACGTAGTCGAAACCAAGGACTTTATCCCATCAGGGCCTATCGATTGGTTCAAAAACCTCATCCCAACCCCTGATGCTTTTGAAGAAGGAAACATGGTCAATATTTCCTCGACCATTAAAATCGACATTTCCATAAAAAATGGCATAGTCGAGGAAATCATCATTGGTGCTGCTTACACTCCTCAAGAAATCATTACCTACAAAGCTCTTTTCTAGGAATATCGAGATATTTTTGCCTGGTCATACACGGAAATGCCTAGTCTTGATCCTTCTATCGTTAAACATCACATCGACACCTAGCCCGAGATTACTCCCGTTTGTCAAAAACAATGTCCGCTACACCCTTCCAAAGTAGCGGCCATCAAAGATGAGATTGACAAATTACGCACTGCCGGGTTCATCTACCCCATCGCCTACACATTATGGGTTTCCAATCCTATACCCATTAACAAAAAATAGGGCACTATCCATGTTTGCACCAACTTTCGTGATCTCAATCATGCATGTCCCAAAGACAACTTCCCAATGCCTTTCATCGACCAAATTATCGACGACTGTGCTGGCCACGAGGCTCTATCCTTTATGGATGGATTCTCTGGTTATAATCAGATCCAAATGCACCCCACCGATCAGTATAAAACCACATTCACTACCCCTTGGGTTACTTTTGCATATCGTGTCATGCCTTTTGGATTAAAAAATGCCAGTGCAACTTTCCAACGAGCTATGACATACATCCTTCACGATCTAGTGCATATTATCCTCGCCTACTTAGATGACCTCACTGCTGGCTCCAAGAAACGCACCCAGCATCTTGATGATTTACGAATCGTCTTTCAACGATGTCGTCAATACAACATCCACTTGAATCCTCTCAAGTGCATGTTCTGCGTCACCGCAGGGTGCCTCCTTGGCTTTATCATTTCCCAAAGTGGTATTACCGTGGACCCCATTAAAGTCCAAGCTATCACTGAAATTCCCCCTCCTCGGAATTTACGGCAACTCTAGAGCCTCCAGGACAAGGCCAACTTCCTACGACGCTTTGTCCCCAATTACGCCATCCGTGCGCATGGATTCCTTCACTTACTACGTCATGACATCCCATTTTACTGGGACGACCATGCCCAACAGTCATTTGACGATCTTAAAACCACATTCTCCAATGCACCGTTAATTAGTGCACCTGACTAAAATCACGACTATATCCTTTACGTATCAGTCTCAGCTGTATCAGTAGCAGGTATCCTCATCCAGCTCAACGACGACAATCGCAAGCATGTCATTTATTACGTTAGTAAAAACCTCTCAGGACCACCCTTGAAGTATAAACATGAAGAGGAACTTGGTCTCGCAGTCGTCCTCACAGTCCAGAAACTGCGCCACTACATTCTTCTTCGCATAACAAAAGTCATTACAGATTCCAACCCTATGCAGTACTTACTTAGTCATCGACAAGTTAACGATAATTTTTCTCGATGGATTGTTATCCTTCAGGAGTACGACCTCGAGTTCTCAACACCTAAGAGTAAGAAGTCCCTTGTTCTCGCCGAACTTGTCACGACCCTTCCCTCTGACACCACCAATGCCCCCGTCAACACTGACTTTCCCTATGAACATCTCTTTTACATCACTTCGGATGATCCTTGGTATGGTGACCTTCTCATCTATCTCCGCACTCAAAAGTTCGGTAACCACCTTTCACACGATGATCGTCGTCGTATTCGCCATTAGCCCCCCCGCTACCTCCTCATTGGAGACATCCTATACCGACGGGGAGTCGACACCATTCTTCGTCAATGCCTGAATATTGACGAAGCCGATAGAGTCTTAAATGACTACCACAACAGTGCATGTGGGGGCCATCTTTCGGGCATATCCACTGCTAAGAAGATTATCCGAGCTGGTTACTTTTGGCCTACCTTGTTTCATGATTGCATTCATGCCGTGAAACGATGTGAGCAATGTCAGCTCTATGCCAACAAAGCCCGAGTGCCACCTGCTCTCCTTCATCCAGTCATCACTACCGACCCTTTCTGTAAATGGGGCATCGATTTCATGACTTGTAATCCCCCCTCCAACGATGGTGACAAATACATTGTTGTCGCAGTTGATTACTTTACCAAATGGGCAGAAGCTATGCCCACCTTCAACAACACCGTTGACACTATAGCACGTTTCTTCTTTAACCATGTCATCTCTCGCTTTGGTGTACCACTCCAACTTGTTTCAGACCATGGGAAGCACTTTGAGAATGAGATATTCATCGAACTCTCATCTCGGTTAGGATTCTCTCATGAGTTTGCCTCACTATATTACCCTCAATCAAACGGACAGGTCGAAGCCATTAACAAGTTTCTCAAGACCATGTTACAGCGCACGGTTAATAAACATAAGACCAATTAGCACCATATGTTGTTTTCCACGCTATGGGCTTACCGTACGGTGGTGAAAACCGCTACAGGTTTCACACCATTTCACCTCGTCCATGGAGTTGAGGCTACTCTTCCCATAGAGTGCGAAATTCCTACCTTTGATGGATGGCTACAACAAGCCTTTGAAAATGAAATGATGGAAGTCCACAGACAATACAACTTAAGGAGTAAAAAGTCTAATTACAACTCAACTAAGAAAGCTTCTGAAACTAAGAAAAACTCTGATATTGTTCCTAAGAAAGTTCCTGAAAAGAAAAAATCAGAGGCCCCTACAAAAATATTGCCTGACTCCATACCAAGAACAACTCAAACTGAGGTTGCATCCACAAGGAAACCTAGTACTACTACACAAAAAAATGTGGCTGATAAATCAGTTTTTCAGAGTCAAAGTAGAACTCCTACTACATTTAGTTTGGAAAGTGAATTAGCTAAACTTAAAATACCTATCCCTCTGTCTGAACTGATGAACACGAATGATTACAGATCACAAGTGATCAAAGCCTTGAACATAGAACCAGGAGTAGGTACAAGCATAGTGAAAATTGTTGTTGATCAGCCAGAGCTGTTGTTTGGTCCTAAGGTTGAGGGACAAACTGACAATGGTTATGTTCCTCCTTTTTACATCAGTTTAAATATTCATGATAAGACATTACACAATGCCATATTGGATTCTGGCTCTTCTCACAATCTTATGCCCAAGGCTGTGATGGAGAAATTAGGGCTTGATATTACCAGGTCTCACAAAGACTTATACTCCTTTGATTGAAGAAAAGTGAAATGCATAGGCCTGATCAAGGACTTGTGTATTACCTTGGCACAAATCCCATCTAAAAGCATGGTAATGGATATTGTTGTTGGAGATATTCCTCCAAAGTATGGCATGTTATTATCTGGATCATGGGGTACCAAGTTAAAGGGTACCTTATAGCTGGACATGTCTTATACTACCATTCCTGTATTTGGTCAACAGAGAAGATTGTACATAGAGAATCTGATGAAATACATGGTCAACAATCAAGACAAACCACATAAATATCCTTTATACTCTGTTCATTCTGATCTAGACTCCTTCATTTTATATAATGATGGTGACATGGATAGTCAAATTGCACAATTGGAAGATGATGTGTATAACTTGGAGGAAATTAAAGCAACCCCTGAGGAAAACAAAACAATGAAAATACAAACTGATGAACCATTAGAACCTCTATGGATTTTAGATTTCTATGGAGTTGTCAGTAAAGAAGGATCTGGAGCTGGGGTGTGGGTACATAATCCAAAAACAAGGTATTCAGAAATCCATTCTTATAAATTAAACTTCCAATGCACCAACAATATAACTAAGTATGAAGCATTGATGCTTGGCCTGAAATTTTTGAAAAATATTGGTGCCAAAAGAATTTCAGTAAGAGGTGATTTTGAACTTATCATTAAACAGATCAAAGGTGAGTATTCTGCCAAACACCTAAGGACGAGGGCTTATAGAAATCTTGTTTTGGATTTTTTACAATGTTTTACTGAATATGACTTGCAGGTGATTCCCAAAGGCCAAAACATACTTGAAGATGGACTGGATACTTCAACAACCACTTGTAAAATACCTTTCCATCCAAATCACCAATACAAAGTGGAGATGAAATGAAGACCTACTATCCTAGATAATATCAGGTACTCGCAAGTGTTTGGTAATGATGAACAAATTGATGATTTCCTGCAGTCCAAAAATGAATTTGAGTGTGCAAATATTGATGTAAATAGTGATAATGAAAGTGTAAATAAACTAGATTTAGAAGAAATAAATGAAAAAGAAAAAAATTCAGATTTTTTGCAATTAAAAGATAACATCCTGCCTAGGGGGTTAGTCCCATTGGAAGAATTGTTTGACTTCAATGATGTATCTAAAAAAACAAAAATTGAACCTACTGGGAAAGATGTTGAGGAATGTAATATAGGAACAGATGAAAACCCAAAAATGATTAAATTATCCAAATCTTTACCTCTTGAGAAAAAATAGAAATATATTGAACTGTTCAAAGAATTTGTAGACATTTTTTCTTGGAGCTATGAAGATTTAAAATCTTATGACACTAGCATCATACAACATAAAATTCCCATACAAGAAAAACATAATTCCTTCAAACAAAAACTTATAAGGATTAATCCAAAGTTAATGCCTCTAATAGAAAAGGAAATAAAGAAAATGTATGATGCTAAAATTATATTTCCCCTGAGATTTTCAAAATGGGTGTCAAATATAGTTCCTACTAGAAATAAGAGTGGTGAAATTAGGCTCTGCATTGATTTAAGGAACCTCAACAAAGTCTCACTGAAAGACAACTATCCTCTACCAAAAATGGATCATATCCTACATAAGGTAGTTGGATCTAGTAGAATATCATTATTAGATGGGTTTTATGGCTATAACCAAGTTCTTGTCCACCCTGATGACCAAGAGAAAATAACATTCACTACACCTTGGGGCACTTTCATGTATGTGAAAATTCCCTTTGGTTTAATGAATGTCGGTGCCACATTTAAGAGAGCAATGGGCATTGCTTTTGTGGATGAACTTGGGATATTTATTGTCATATAGTTGGATGATGTAACTCTCTATTCAAAAACTGATGAAGAACATTTACAACACCTTAGGAATTTTTTTTAAAAGTGCAGGAAATTCAGAATCTCATTAAATCCCAAGAAAACTTTATTTGGTTTAGAAGAAGTAAATCTTCTAGGACACATTATATCTAAAGATGGAATCAAAATAGACCCTAGAAGGATTGAGGCCATCCAGAAGATAGATAATCCAAGAAGCATTAAGGATTTGCAATCGTTCATAGGGAAAATAAACTATCTGAGAATATTTATCCCTAATTTAGTAGAACTCGTCAGAAACATCACAAACATGCTTAAAAAGATATAAAAATAATGTGGAACACATAAGCTAAGAAATATTTTGATCAAGTGAAACAAGCATTGACAAAAGCCATTGTACTAATCAGTCTCGATTATACCAAATATTTCTACTTATTCGCTTTTTCTTCTGAACATACCATTGCAGCAGTCCTTTTGCAGAAAAATAGTGAAGGCCATGAACAACCTATAGAATTCTTCATAAAATCATTGAGAGATGTTGCATTGAACTACAAAATCATGGAGAAACAATCTTTTGCCTTGGTAAAAGCAATTAAGTATTTCAAAGTATACATTCTCCACTCACATATCATTGCTTATCTTCCTAATGTAATGGTGAAAGATATTTTGACTCAAGATAACCCAGATGGCAGAAGAGGTAAATGGATTGTTGTGATCCTTGAGTATGATATAGAAATCAAACCAATCAAGATGATCAAAGGTTAGGAAAATTGATGGTTGAATCAAATTTTCATGCTTTAGATATAAACTTTCTAGATGCAATTGATGAACAAGGAGAGCAGGCGAATCCACATGTCAAGGAGGTGTTCTCAAACTCTCCATGGTACATAGAACTTATCTTTGTCTTACATCATTTACAATCTCCTCCTGGTTTGAAAAAAGCTAAAGATAGATTTTTAAAACTTAAAGCTTTGAAATATTGCATTCTGAATGGAAATATTTATTGGAAAGATGCTGGGGGTATTTTACTAAATTGTTTATTGAAAAATGAAGTTGAAAAAGACTTGTAGGAGTTCCATGAAGGAGACTGTGGTGTACATTTTAATTGGAAGACCACTGCTAATTAAATTCTTAGGGTTCGTTTCTACTGGCCAACCTTGTTTGCAGATGTCCATAAAAAGGTAACCTCCTGTCACAAATGCCATATTTTTGAAGGCAAAAGGAAAATTTTTCCTGTACCCTTGAAGCCTATTTTGGTTGAACCTCCATTTCAACAATGGGGTTTGGATTTAATTGGAGATATTCACCCACCTTCATCGGGCCAGCACAAGTGGATCCTCACAACTACTGACTACTTCACCAAGTGGATTGAATTTGTACCCTCCAGGAAAGCTATTGATTCTATTATTATAAAATTCTTGGAAACTAACATTCTTTCTCGATTTGGATGCCCCATGAAGATTATCATTGATAATGCAACAAATTTCAAATGAAAAAAGATGATAGAATTTTGCAGAAAGTATCAGATCACTTTAGGATACTCTACAACCTATTACCCTCAGGGCAATGGATTGGCAGAGTCTTCTAATAAGAGTTTGTTCAATATTATCACGAAGATGTTGTAGGACAATAAGAAATCATGGCACAACAAGTTGGTACATGCACTTTGGGCAGACAAGATTACTACCAAGAGGTCAATTGGTATGTCTCCATATTAGTTGGTCTATGGAATGGATGTTGTTTTTCCCACCACTTTGGGTGTTCCTGTTATAAAGTTGTTACAAGAAGTACATGTAAAACCAAATGACATCCAAAGAAGGATAGATCAAATGATATAGCTGCAAAAGTCCAGAGAGGAGGTTTATAACCAAACTTAGGTGATTCAAGAGAGCATCAAGAAAATCTATGATAGAAAAACCAAGGATGATGATTTCAAATTGGGTGATATAGTAATGAAATGAGATTCAAGAAATGAAGAAAATGGAAAACATGGAAATTTTGACAATTTGTGGAAAGGCCCATTCATAATCCAGGCTTAGATTTGTCAGGAAGACCTATCAATGGTAGAATGCTCAAACATTATGTTCCACCAGAATGAATATCTTTTCTAACTCATCTCATTGTACAAACCATTTTTACTGTTATGTCAGGTGTGGGTGATTTTTATCAAGTAGTTGAAGCCCGAAGAAAAGGCCCTAAGCCACTGATCAGGATCACCAGATTTCCAGTTAGAATAAAGAAAATCAGGATGTAGGAAAGCATTGGAGAAGAAGATTGAAGGAAGCAGGTAGCTGGTTCTTGGAACCTCAAAAGGAGAGAACCATCCCCAAGTGGAGCCACTATTATAAACCTATATTTCATAGGATCACATCATTATTAGAATCTCTTCCTATACTATTCACTGGTCCAGACATAGTTGACACAATGCCATTTCCAATTTTCAAGCTAACCTCCACTAGGCACACTGTCGACTGGTGCCATTAAACCAGGTAATTACAGTTAATACCATTTTTGCCTTTAGATCTCCGTTAGTTATGGCACCCAAAACCAAATTTTTTGAAACAATCGAAAAACTATTTCTTCCTCCTCCCATTGACCTAGACCACGCTCCCCTGGTTGATAAAAATTACAGATTTGCAGAGCTGAAGTGTGAATTCAATTTCTTTGAATTACACTTCTAGATGAAAGACCTTTTCTTAGACCAGAGTGACGAGGTCAAACTCTGGGAGTTCAATATACCATTATACATGTTTTCCTAGACCTATCATTTCCCTGATTTCTCCCTTAAGTTTCAATCCCATTACCTTCCCGTCCAAAGGGCCATCGTGTCTTCGTTTGGTGAAACTCTATTCACCATTGACTCTGAATCAATAAACCAGATGCTATAGATCCCCCGAACTGATTCTGCCAACCCTTTCTCCATTGAAATCCCGAATGACCTCTATGAGAAACTTTCTTTCTCTCAAAGATTCCAAGAATTTGAAATCTTCCTACCAGAAGATGCACAGTTGCCTAAGAAAAACCCTCCCTATCTATCTTCCATTTTATCAGTTAGAGCCAACCAAATCATTTCCACCCTCTGTTTCCTGTTAGGATATTTTTATGATGAATGGGTAGACGAACCCATCCTATATTTACTATCCATTTTCTCCCAAAAGAGAAAGCTACAACCTAGTTCTTTTTTAGTCAGTATCTGGCTAACAATATACATGAAGAATTCTTCAAGTTCTCAACAGAGGGAATTTTCAGGTACTCCTTAGTGCTAGTGTACCTGTTCATTTTCTTCTAGGAAGACAAATTCTCTTAGGCTCTCCAGAAATTGGATCAGGATGAAAATCCTCAATCAATGAATTCTTGGACATCACTAGTGAGTAATAATTCCACTGAGTTCAGATTTAAACACTTCATTGATTAATTTTACCATCCAGTGGTCTGCATGCTCGACAAAAGAATGGAACCAATGATAAATGAGGAGGTCCAGAGAATTATTCCTTTATCTGACTTGGAAAAAAGAGGGGATTGGTATCTTTACCAGAATCATATCGAGATCAAAGTGTATGTGTGTGAATTTCCACCATACAAACTACCAAAATACCTCCCCGTCAGAATCTTTGCATTGGAATACAATAGGCAGATGATAAATTATGATGACATCCACTTTGTATCATTTAATAAGAAACAATAACTCAAGATCAAGAGCCAAATTGGTTCTTTCATATGCAACAATAGAGCTACATGAGAAGAGGGCAACAACCTCTTGAAATAGATGGATTTTAGTTTGAGCTTCCCATGGAATTATGACCCCTTTGGCATTATGATTTGAAAAGATCTTTTACATGAAAATGGTTGACTTATTAAACATGTGTTGATTAACCAATTAGGAATCTTAATGAAAGAGGAAGAATATATGATATATATCATATCCATATAAACATGTACATAACTGAAATGAAGCAATAAAAAACAACAAACCATAACATCAATGTGATAACAGAGTTTGCCAATCTTGCCTACATATCCGTGCCTTTGTCTCAGTGGATGAGGCTTTCTTATGTTTGTTCAAATCTTAACAAGTACATCACAACGGTGCCA
>JASDQU011506121.1:6431-18814 GCA_032191745.1 Picea mariana | reverse complement strand
ATTAATAATCTGTATTCATTTCGTTCTGCTCATAAAATATCGATCAGTGGTATCAGAGTGGTCTTCTCCTTATCGTCTTAATTCATGTCCCTAACGAGGTCAGAGTACAAAGACTTGGGTCTTGATCTTGTTTCTCTTGAGGACAAAAGCTCTCGCATGTCCAAGAGACCTCTCATGGCAGGAGAAAATAAAGATGACGAGATAGGATATCCTTTCAAACTGTTGATTAAGGAAGCCCTCACGCAACAGAGGAACGAGATGATTGATAGTTTCACACAAATCCTTTGGCGGCTACCAACAGGCGATGCATCTTCTTCGAACGGAGGCGTTGCCCCCTTCAAGGTACAAATAAACTTCGATATTCCTATATTTGAAGGTCAGATAGATGAAAATGTTGTAGACAAGTGGTTGAATCTACTAGAAAGGTATTTTTCTATCCATAACTTTTTGAATAGAGAAAATATTACTTTTGCACTCCTCAAAGCCATTCCCCATGTCAAAGATTGGTGGGAAACGTTCTATGAGAAAAAGGAAACAGAGGAACCCTCATTATTTTTAGTCACAACCACCTGGGAATCCTTTAGGGATTCTATTAAGGAAAAATACTACCCTGTCGGAAGTTATGATGACCTGTATACCAAATGGACCACACTGCAGCAAGAAAGAGACCAAGTAGTGCCAGATTTCACAAATATCTTCCATACCTTGCGCACCAAGATGGGTATCAAATATTTGGAGTGACATCTTGTGCTCAAGTATCACAGTGCTCTGCATATATACATCTAGACCGAAATGGAATTTATAGATATCTCATCCTTGGGTGCGGCCTACAAATATGTCGTCAAAATCGAGCAGAAGCTCAAATAAAAGACAGGGCTATTTGGGCCTGGGAACCCCTCACAACAAAAGCCATGAAAGGGTGGCCCCAACCCACAAAGAAAATATGGACAGTATCAAGACAGCCAGTCCAAGCCGCAAGCAGAGAAGGAAACCAAAAAGACAAAGAAAGACACCGAGAAGTGGTGTGACTTCCATAAGAGCCCTTGGCATAACACTGATGACTGTCACTCAAAGCAGTCGTTGGTGGTCGAAGTGAAATCCTATTAATCAGATGCATATTCTGACTCTGATCCAAAACCAGAAAGGGGAAGATGGATCATTGATGTGGAACATAGTGCCACCATTTCTACCACCAAGCTCCAGCCTAGTGAACCATATGAGCCAGAAGAATGTGAGCGCCTCTTCCATTCAATAATGTGGGTAAAAGGCACCCCGTTGCACTTCATCATTGATAGAAATAGCTAGAAGAACCTCATCTCAGTATAGGTCATCAAGCGGTTGGCCCTTCCAACAATGCTGCACCCACAACCCTACACCATTGGATGGCTCCGCCAAGGAAGCAATCTTCGCGTCAACCAATAGTTATGACTGTCGCACAACATCAAGCCTTTCAAAGAAGAGGTATTATGTGATGTTGCTCCTCTCGAAGTTTGTGATGTTATTTTGTGCCAACCTTATTTATGGAAACGTCATGTTGTATATGAGTCTATGCCTTGTAGTGTTATTATTACTTTGAACAGGAAATTGTACAGGATACTCGAGGTAGTCCCACCTAGTGCTATTTCCTTGATCTCTGCTAAGCAATGCAGGAAGTTCATCTCTCAGACGGGGAAGTTTGTCTTCTTCATGATTCACTCTCAGAATACGAAAAATATAACAACCACGTCTAGGGTCTCTGCTGCTGACCTCTCCACATAGCAGAAGAAAGTGGATAAGGTCGTGGAAGAATACTCATATATCTTCTTCTCACCTACAGAGGTACCTCTGCACTGCCAAGTCAAGCACCCCATTGATCAGACCCTTGGCGAACCGCTTCCCAATGGGCCAGACTATCGTCACTCTTTGTTAGATAATGAGGAGATCAAGTGACAGATCCAAGAACTGCTCCATAAGGGGCACATCCATCCCAGCTCATTACCTTGTGGGAGCCCAATCGTGCTGGTACAGAAGAAAGATAGAACCTGGCGACTCTGTATTGATTACCGGGATCTGAATAAAATCACAGTCAAAATACAGTACCCTATTCCTCNGAAGTTTGGCTACCACCAGGTCCCAATAGAATAGATAGATGTATGGAAGACCGCCTTCAAGTCAAAGGAAGGCCTTTTTGAATGGTTGGTCATGCCCTTTTGTTTGAAAAATGCTCCATCCACTTTCATGAGGATGATGGACGATATCCTATGACCATTCACCAATACTTTTGTAGTGGTATATCTGGATGACATTCTAATTTACAACAAGACTTGGGTCGAACACTTGCATCATATTCAACAAGTTTTGCACACCCTGCAGCAGCACAAGCTATACACCAACTTGGAAAAATGATTCTTCGGCATGGATAGGGTACATTACCAGGGCTACATCATTGATCAACATGGCATACATATGGATCCAGCCAAGATCCAAGTCATCCGTGACTGGCCAACCCCAACCACACTCACTGAGCTTTGGAGCTTCTTATGCCTTGCCAATTTCTACCACAGGTTCGTGCTAGGATTCTCCCATATTGCATGGGCCCTCAGCCAAATAAACAGGGGTGGTGGTAAGGAGAAATTTGTGTGGGGTCAGTCCCAACAACAAGAGTTCGATGATTTGAAGTAGCACTTGTGCTCAGCCCCAGTACTTTCACTACCAGAACTACAACATCTCTTTGATATCAAGACATATGCTTCATACTATGTTGTGGGCGTCGTTCTCACTTAACATGACCACCTCGTGGACTATCATTCTGAGACACTGTCAGATACTATCCATAAGTACCCTACTTACGAAAAATAAATGTACTCAATTGTGCAAGCCTGTTGCCAATGGAGACATTCCATTCTTGGGAAGGAGACAATCATCCACACTGACCATAAGACACTACAGTTCATGCAGACACAGGGAAAATTGTAGAATGACCTCCATCAAAAGTGGTCCACATACTTGCAGCAATTCCACCTCAACATCAAGTATAAAAAAAGAAGCACCAATTGCATCGTTGATTTCCATAGAAAACCACCAGTCGCAGCACTCACCACGGTGCTAGACTCTTGCGGCCATGAGACCTCTGGATGGCCCCAACTCTATGAGACAGACCCTGACTTTGCCACCACCTACCAAATGTTAGGTGAAAATGTAGTTGTCGATAATTTCCATCTTCAAGATGGGTTGTTGTGTCGTCTAGGCCATATCTGTGTTCCATCAAGTGAGAGAGTGAAGTTGATCAGGGAAGCCCACTACAGTCGGGTGGTAGGACACTTCAGTGTCGAAAAGACAGTGGCGATGCTACAAAAAAATTTCTACTGGCTGAAACTTCGATAGGAGGTCAGCAAGTATATCATGTCCTTCACTGCCTGCGCTATTGCCAAACCGACCACTAAGAAATAGGGTGTGTAGACGCCTCTTCCTACTCCTGACAAGCCATGGGAATCCATCTTAATGGACTACATGTCAGGCCTCCCATCCACCAAGCAGGGAAATGATTGTGTTTTTTTAGTTGTTGATCGCTTCTCTAAGATGGCAATTCTGGTTGCCTGTAAGAAGAGCATCATAGCAGAGGCCACTACCAAGATCTTCTTTGAACGAGTCTGGGTACATTTTGGAATCCCCAAAACCATTGTCTCAAATCGAGATAGTCGATTTCTCAGCACATTCTGGTCGAGCCTCTGGTCATTGCTGGACACCAAGCTCACCAAATCCACGGCCTTCCACCCCCAAACAGATGATCAAACCGAGGTTGTAAATCGAATGATTTTGCATATCCTTTGCATGTATAATTCAAATCACCCCCACACATGGGATGAGAGTGTTCACTATGTCCAACATAGCTACAACTGAGTCCTGCATATCTCAATCGACCACAACCCCTTTTAGGTGGGTTTGGGATTCCAACCATTGGGTCCCATAGATGTTGCACTTCCCCTTGCAGTCACCTCGACCGACTCATCTCCTGCTCCAACTGAAGTTGACAAAGCCACCTAGTTCATTCATCAGATCCAGCACATATGCCAATAAGTTCAAGATATCCTATAGAATTCCAATGACAAGTATAAAGAATGCCATGATCAACATCGGGTGCCACATAAGTTTCAGGTGGGAAACACAGTTTGGTTGCACTTGGAGAAAGAATGCCTTACAGGACCCCATCGAAAGCTTCGCCTGCTCTGTTATGGGCCGTACACTATCACCAAGGTCATGGGGGATAATTCTTTTGATCTCAACATTCCTCATTTCCCTTACCTGCACCCAGTGTTCAACGTGGACCTACTTTGACCTTATTTCCTACTATTATTGGACAACTCAGATGTAGCAGAACAACTGACACCAACAGAGCTCAACCCCAAATGCATACAATAGCCATCTAGTGATCAGATTGTGTACACACAAATCAAGGGCACTCGACAACAAAGGATCCAACTTTATTGAGTTGTCAAAGCAGGGCAACTCCTACACCAAGGCAAGTAGCTCACCTGGGGCCAAATTCAGCAGAAATTTCCTCATCTAATGGGGGAACTCAACACAATGGAGACCATTGCTTCCTGAGGAGGGAGGATTGATCCAATTGGATACCGGTGTCCACCCATATTTTCTAGCTAGCTCAAAACAACTTTCTAGCAATTTTGATAATTTACTATTTTTAGAAGTTTTTCAGGTTCTGAACTTCCGTAGTTGTTTTGAGGCACTAAACGACGTTTTTTGGGGTATGTTGCGGCGCAAAATTTCATCGCTTAATTTTGTCATGAAATTTTATGAAAATTTTGTAGTCCTCGGATAGATCTTTCCAATGGGATATCATACGCCTAAATCGGATATCGTATGCAAAAGTTACGACCCTGGGAAGTTGATGTACTGACTTACCCAAACGGGGCCCACATGAATTTTGGCGCTTCATATCCTAGGGTTAGGTTTTTGGATGGTTAGGAAACTCTTGTTTATTGTAAAAATTCCTCGAGAGCCTCATTTTAATGATCTTCTTGCGAATGAGCACAACCATCACATCTCTTGTCAGAGATAAGCCGCCACCATTCCAACAAGCTTGTTTCCACTGCATTTTACAGTTTCCAGCTTATTTCTTTATTGAATAGAAAACCAATTTTACTGTATCTCTGTTATTTTATGTTAAGTACTTGTTAATAATCTGTATTAATTTTGTTTTGCTCATAAAATCCGGATCAGTGGTATCAGAGTGGTCTTCTCCTTGTCCTCTTAATGCATGTCCCCAACGAGGTTGAAGTACAAAGACTTGGGTCTCGAGCTTGTTTCTCTTGAGGAAAAAAGCTCTCTCACGCCCAAGCAACCTCTCATGGTACAAGAAAATAAATATGACGGGACAGGAGATCCTTTCAAACTGTTGATTGAGGAATCCCTCACACAACAGAGGAACAAGATGATGGATAGTTTCATGCAAATCCTTCGATGAATACCAACAGGTGACGCATCTTCTTCGAACGGAGGCACCGCCCCCTTCAAGGTACAAATAAACTTTGATATTCCTATATTTGAAGGTTAGATAGACACTGATTTTGTAGAAAAGTGATTGAATCTACCATAAGGGTATTTTTCTGTCCATAACTTTTCGAATAGAGAAAAGATTACTTTTTCACTCCTCAAAGTCGTTCCCCATGTCAAATATTGGTGGGAAACATTCTGTGACCAAAAGGAAACAGAGGAGCCCTCATTTTTCAGTCACGGCCACCCAGGAATCCTTTAGGAATTCTATTAAGGAACAATACTACCCTGTTGGAAGTTATGACGACCTGTATACTAAATGTACCACACTGTGGCAAGAAAGAGACCAAGCAATGCCAGATTTCACAAATATCTTCCATACCTTGCGCACCAAGATGGGTATCAAATATTCGGAGCAACATATGGTGCTCAAGTATCGTAGTGCTCTGCATAGATACATCTAGACTGAAATGGAATTTCTAGATATCTCATCCTTGGGTGAGGCCTACAGATATGTCATCAAAATCAAGCAGAAGCTCAAACAAAAGACATGTCTATTTGCGTTTGGGAACCCCTCACAACAAAATCTAAGAAAGGGCGGCCCCAACCCATAGAACAAAGGACAGCAAAAACATGGAAAATATTAGGACAACCAGTCCAGGCTGCAAGCAAAGAAGGACACCAGAAAGACAAAGAAAGACACCAGGAAGTGGTGCGAATTGCATAAGAGCCCTTGGCATAACACTGCTGACTATCTCTCAATGCAGTCGCTGGTGGCCGAAGTGAAAGAATCTGAATCAGATGTAGATTCTGACTCTGATCCAGAACCAGAAAGGGTAAGACAAGTCATTGACGTGGAACCTAGTGCCACTGTTGCTACCACCAAGCTCCAACCTGGTGAACCAAGTGAGGGAGAAGAACGAGAGCACTCTTCCATTCACAGATGTGGGTAAAAGGAACCCCACTGCACTTCATCGTTGATAATGGTAGCCAGAAGAACCTCATCTTAGCAAAGGTCATAAAGCGGTTGGCCCTGCCAACAATGCCACACCCACAACCCTACACCATTGGATGGCTCTACCAAGGAAGCGATCTCCACGTCAGCCAACAATGTCAACTGTCATACAACATCAAGCCCTTCAAAGATGAGGTATTGTGTGATGTTGCTCCTCTCGAAGTTTGTGATGTTATTTTGGGCCAACCTTATTTATGGAAACGTCATGTTGTATATGAGTCTAGGCCTCGTAGTGTTATTATTACTTTGAACAGGAAATTGTATAGGATACCTAAGGCAGTACCACCTAGTGTTATTTCCTTGATCTCTGCTAAGAAATGCAGGAAGGTCATCGCTCAGACGAGGAAGTTTGTCTTGTTCATGATTCGCTCTCAGAATAAGTGAAAGAACATAGCCACATGTAGGGTCTCTATGGCCAAACTCTCGACACAGAAAAAGCAAGTAGATAAGGTCGTGGAAGAATACTCATATATATTCTCCTCACCTACAGGGGTACCTCTGCACTGCCAAGTCAAGCACCCCATCGATATGACCCCAGATGCACCACTGCCCAATGGGCCAGTCTATCGTCGCTCTTTGTTAGAGAATGAGGAGATCAAGCGACAGATCCAAGAATGGCTCCACAAGGGGCAAATCCATCCCATATCATCACCTTATGGGTGCCCAATCATTCTGGTACAGAAGAAAGATGGAACCTGGCGACTCTCTATTGATTACCAGGCTCTGAATAAAATCACATTCAGAAATCGATACCCAATTCCTTGAATCGACAACCTCCTTGATCAACTTACAGGGGCCAAATACTTCAGTAAGATTGGTCTGAAGTCTGGCTACCACCAGGTCCTGATAGAATAGACAGATGTATGGAAGATCACCTTCAAGTCAAAGGAAGGCCTTTTTGAATGGTTGGTCATGCCCTTTGGTTTGACAAATGCTCCAGCCACTTTCATGAGGATGATGGAAAATATATTGCAACCATTCACTAATACTTTTGTAGAAATATATCTGGATGACATTGTAATTTACAACAAGACTTGGGCCAAACACTTGTAGCATATTTAGCAGGTTCTCAACACCCTGCATCAGCATAACCTATGCGCCAACTTGGAAAAGTTATCCTTCGGCATGGACAAGGTCCATTACCTGGGCTACATCATTAATCAACATGGCGTAAATGTGGATCCAGCCAAGATCCAAGTCATCCATGACTGGCCAGCCCCAACCACACTCACTGAGGTTTGGAGCTTCTTGGGCCTTGCCAATTTCTAGCACAGGTTCGTGCTGGGATTCTCCCATATTGCATGGGCCCTCAGTCAAATAAATAGGGGTGGTGGTAAGGTGAAATTTCCATGGGGTCGGTCCCAACAACAAGCGTTCGATGATTTGAAGCAGCGCTTGTGCTCATCCCTAGTACTTTCACTACCAAACCTGCAACATCCCTTTGATATCGAGACAGATGCTCCAGGCTATGCTGTGGGCATCGTTCTCACTGAACACGGCCACCCTATGGCCTATCATAGTGAGACACTGTCAGATATTGTCCGTAAGTACCCTACTTACGAAAAAGAAATGTACTCCATTATGCAAGCTTGTCGCCAGTGGAGACATTACATTCTTTGGAAGGAGATAGTCATCCAGACTGATGATAAGCCACTACAGTTCATGCAAACACAGGGAAAATTGCAGAATGACCTCCATCAAAAGTGGTTCACATACTTGCAACAATTCCACCTCAACATCAAGTATAAAATAGGAAGCAACAATCGCGTCACTTATTCCCTCAGTAGACCACCTGTCATGGAACTCACCACGATGCTAGAATCTTGCGGCCCTAACTCTATGAGACAGACCCTGACTTCGCCACCACCTACCAAATGTTGGGTGCAAATGCAGTTGTCAATAATTTCCATCTTTAGTATGGTTTGTTGTGTTGTCTAGGCCATATATGTGTTCCATCAAGCAAGCAAGCGAAGCTAATCTAGGAATCCCACTACAGTCGGGTGGTAGGACACTTCAGTGTCGAAAAGACAGTGGTGATGCTATAGAAACATTTCTACTAGCCGAAACTTCGACAGGAGGTCAACAAGTATATCAAGTCCTGCACTGCCTATGTTATTGCCAAACCGACCACTAAGAAATAGGGCCTGTACACCCCTCGTCCTACTCCTGACAGGACATGGGAATCCATCTCAATGGACTACATGTCGAGCCTCCCATCCACCAAGCGGGGAAATGGCTGTGTTTTTGTGGTTGTTGATCGCTTTCCTAAGATGGTGATTTTGGTTGCTGGCAAAAAGAGAATTATAGTAGAGGCCACTGCCAAGCTCTTCTTTGAACGAGTTAGGGTACATTTTGGAATCCCACAAACCATTCTCTCAGATTGGGATAGTCGATTTCTCATCACATTCTGGTCAAGCCTCTAGTCATTGCTGGACACCAAGCTCACCAAATCCACGTCCTCCCACCCCTAGATAGATAGCGAAACCGAGGTTGTAAATCGAATGATTTTTCATATCCTTCACATGTATAATTCAAAGCACCCTCGCACATGAGATGAGATCCTTCCCTATCTCCAACATAGCTACAACCGAACCCTTTGTAGCTCAACCTCCATATCCCCTTTCAGGTGGGGTTGGGATTCCAACCATTGGGTCCCATAGATGTTGCACTTCCCCTTGCGGTCACCTCGACTAACTCATCTCCTACTCCAACTGAAGCTGACAAATCCACCCGATTCATTGAGCGGATCCAGCACATCCGCCAATAGGTTCAGGATATCTTATAGAATTTCAATGACAAGTACAAACAACTCCATGATCAACATCGGGTCGACATAAGTTTCAAGTGGGTGACAAAGTTTGGTTGCACTTGCAGAAAGAATGCCTTACAGGACCCCATTAGATGCTTTTCCCACTCCGTTATAGGTCATACACTATCACCAAGGCTATGAGGGATAATTATTTTTATCTCAACATTCCTCCTTTCCTTGGCCTACACCCAATGTTCAACATGGACCTCCTTCAGCCTTATTTGTCACCATTATTGGACACCTCAGACATAGCAGAATAGCTGACACCAACAAATATTAACCATGACTGCATACAACAAGCATCCAATGATCAAATTGTGGACACACAAATCAAGGGCACTCAAAAACAAAGGATCCATCTTTATCGAGTCATCAAAGCAGGGCAGCTACTGCACCAAGGCAAGTGGCTCACCCAAGGCCAAATTCAACAGAAATTTCCTCATCTGATGGGGGAACTCAATGCAATGGAGACCATTGCTTCATAAGGAGGGAGGATTGATCCAGGTGGATATCAGTGGCCACCCACCTTTTCCAGCTGGCTCAAAACAACTTTCTAGCAATTTTGATAATTTACTATTTTTAGCAGTTTTCGAGTCCTGCACTTCTAGAGTTGTTTTGAGGCCCTATACGACGTTTTTTTGGGGTATGCTGGAGCACAAAATTTTTTCATGAAATTTTCTGCAATTTTTTTATTCCTCGGATATATCTTTCCAATGGGCTATCATATGCCTAAAATGGAGATCGTATGAAAACGTTGTGACCCCGAGAAGTTGATGTACTAAGTTACCCAAATGGGGCCCACATAACTTTTGGCGCTTCATCTCCTAGGTTAGGTTTTTGGATGTTTAGGAAAATCTTGTTTATTGTAAAAAGGCCTTCAGAGCCTCATTGTAATGATATTCTTACAAATGAGCATAGTCATCACATCTCTTCTCAGAGATAAGCCGCCACCATTCCAACAAGCTTGTTTCCACTACATTTTACAGTTTCCAACTTATTTCTTTATTGAATAGAAAACCAGTTTTATTGTATCTATGTTATTTTGTGTTAAGCACTTGTTAATAATCTGTATTCATTTCGTTCTGCTCATAAAATCTTGATAAGTGGTATCAGAGTGGTCTGCTCCTTATCGTCTTAATGCATGTCCCCAATGAGGTCGGAGTACAAAAACTTAGGTCTGTTTCTTTTGAGGACAAAAGATCTCACACGCCCAAGTGACCTCTCATGGCAGGAGTAAAGAAAGATGATGGGAAAGGAGATCATTTCAAACTGTTGATTGAGGAATCCCTCACACAATAGAGGAACAAGATGATGGATAGTTTCGTGCAAATCCTTCAGCGGCTACCAACATGCGACACATCTTCTTCAAACGGAGGTGCCGCCCCCTTCAAGGTACAAATAAACTTCAATATTCCTATATTTGAAGGTCGGATAGACACAGATGCTGTAGACAAGTGGTTGAATGTACTAGAAGGGCATTTTTTTGTCCATAACTTTTCAAATAGAGAAAATATTACTTTTTCACTCCTCAAAGTCGTTCCCCATGTCAAAGATTGGTGGGAAATGTTCTGTGAGCAAAAGGAAACAGAGGAACCCTCATTATTTTTAGTCACGGCCACCTGGGAATCCTTCATGGATGCTATTAAGGAACAATACTACCCTTTTGGAAGTTATGACGACCTGTATACCAAATGGACCACATTGCGGAAAGAAAGAGACCAAGCAGTGCCAAATTTCACAAATATCTTCCTTACCTTGCGCACCAAGCTAGGTATCAAAGATTTAGAGACATATGGTGCTCAAGTATCGTGGTGCTCTGCATATATACATCCAGACCAAAATAGAATTTCTAGATATCTCATTCTTGGGAGCGGCCTCCAGATATTCCATCAAAATCGAGAAGAAGCTCAAACAAAAGACACGGCTATTTGGACCTAGGAACCCCGTACAAAAAAAGCCAGGAAAGGGCAGCCCCAATCCATAGAACAAAGGACAGATCAAATATGGATATTATCAGGACAACTAGTCCAAGATGCAAGCAAAGAAGGACATCGAAAAGACAAAGAAAGACACCAAGAAGTGGTGCGACTTCCATAAGAGCCCTTGGCATAACATTGTTGACTACCGCTCAAAGAAATCACTGGTGGCTGAAGTGAAAGCCTCTAAATCAAAAGCAGATTCTAACTCTTATCCAGAACCAGAAAGGGGAAGATAGATCATTGATGTGGAACCTAGTGCCACCGTTCCTACCACCAAGCTCCAACTTGGTTAGCCAGACGACGTAGAAGAAGGAGAGCACCTCTTCCATTCACAGATGTGGGTAAAAGGCACCCCACTACACTTCATCATTGATAGCAGTAGCCAAAAGAACCTCATCTAAGAAGAGGTCATCAAGTGGTTGGCCCTGCCAACAACACCGCACCCACAACCCTACACCATTAGATGGCTCCACCAAGGAAGCGATCTCTGTGTCAGCCAACAGTGTCAACTGTCATACGGCATCAAGCCTTTGAAGGACGAGGTATTGTGTGATGTTTCTCCTCTCGAAGTTTGTGATGTTCTTTTGGGCCAACCTTATTTATGGAAACATCATGATGTATATGAGTCTAGGGCTCGTAGTGTTATTATTACTTTGAATAGGAAATTTTACAGGATACTCGAGGTAGTACCACCTAGTGCTTTTTCCTTGATCTCTGCTAAGCAATGTAGGAAGGTCATCTCTCAGATGGGGAATTTTGTCTTATTCATGACTCACTCTCAGAATAAGCGAAAGATCACAGCCACATCTAGGGTCTCTGTGGCTGACCTCTCCACATAGTAGAATAAAGTAGATAAGTTCGTGGAAGAATACTCATATATCTTCTCCTCACCTACAGGGGTACCTCTGCACTACCGGGTCAAGCACCCCATCGATCTGACCCCCATCGCACCGCTGCCCAATGGGCCATTCTATCGTCATTCTTTGTTAGAGAATGAGGAGATCAAGTGAAAGATACAAGAACTGCTCCACAAGGGGCACATCCATCCCGTCTCATCACCTTGTGGGAGCCCAATCATGCTACTACAGAA
>JASDQU011506120.1:11075-22947 GCA_032191745.1 Picea mariana | reverse complement strand
GTGGAAAAGTCAACTCGCATGTGTGCATCGTAGTTTCAGCGTATCGGGCATCGGGAGTCGGTAAGACGAGTTGCTTGGTATTGCGAGTACCGAAATCGCAAGAGGGAAAACTCTGATAGAGGGAAGAGAAAGGTCAGCGTTGACTGGTCTTCGGGTCTCAGGGATTCGAGAGCCCATTGTTTGACCTTTGACATCGTGAAATTGTGAAGTCCGATTCCCAGATAGGGAAAGAGAGGGGATTGCACAGAGAAGATCTATGGGAGCAGATTTCCCGATAGGGAAATAGAAGGACGTTTGATTTCTTCAAGACGTGAGAAAAGAAGATCCTGTGAGCAGGCGTGCCTACGGGTGCGACTGCATCACTCAGTCACCCTCTTGTTTCTGCACTCACCATAGTAATCCATTCCTATGGGAATGAGGCATCTGCGTGGCCCCAAATTTATCAGCATGACCCTGACTTTACCACTACCTATCAGCTCTTAAGTCTTGGATATAGGCATGAATGTCACTGATTTTCACCTCTAGGATGGAATGTTATGCCATCTGGGCCACCTCTGGGTTCCCACAAGCGAGTGTGAAAATATGATTTAGGAGGCTCACTACAGTAGGATGGTAGGACATTTTGGCATGAAAAAAATTGTGGCCATTATATAGAAAAAATTTTATTGACCAAAACTTCGACAAAACACCAACAAGTATACCAGATCTTACACTACAAGTTTCATTTCCAAGACATCCATCAAGAAGAAAGGCTTCTACACCCCTCTTCCTACACCCAAGAGGCCTTGGGAATCCATCTCGATGGATTACATATCTGGCATTTTATCCACCAAACATGAAAATGATTGTGTATTGGTGGCGATTGATCAGTTTTCGAAGATGGCCATTATCATAGCCTGCAAGAAGAGCATCACAATGAAAGATACTACCAATCTCTTGTTCGAACATGTGTGTGTCCATTTTGGGATACCACAAACCATCACCTAAGATAGGGACAACATGTTCCTCAACACAATTTTGTGAAGTCTCTGGTCATTGTTGGACACAAAGATCACTAGATACACTACTTTCCACCCCCAAACTGATGGCTAGACTGAGGTCATAAATCAAATGATTATGCACATCCTGCACATGTACAACTCTAAGCATCCACATGTTGGACATATTTTCATTGATATGTTTTCATTGATGTCAACATTTGATGTCATTGTGATGTGATGATAAGTTGTTATGATGAATTGTCATTGTTGATTCATCATAGATGAAATTTGCATTGACATCAATAGTATATCAGGTAGCAGAGAATGTCAAACAATACATAGAGATCAAAGCTCAGAAGGAAAAGTGCATTGAAAGTATGAAAAGGATGAGAATGTCAAACAGTATCAAAATATGCCAAAGATCAAAGCTAAGAAGGAAGAGTGCATTGTAGAAATGTCGTCAGGATTGATGGAAAGACTGAGAAGTCGATCGATGCACAGGAAAAGGTGAGAATCCTCAACAGTTGTCTGATCAAGAAATTGACGGTGCTGATCATCTCATGGAACGAACGTCGGTCATATGAGTGACCATAGGCTTAAGGACCATTAGAAAATTGGTCAATGATCATATCAAGTTGTAATCGTTGGATATGCACGCCATATCAACGGAAGGGATAGATTGCAGAGAGCGAAAGGAGAATTAAATGAATTTCTAGTTCCAATCCGGCAATTGGTCTAGATCGTTAGATCTCATAAATGCAAACATCAGCGATTGTGGTTGATCCAAGAAATCATCATATTAAGTCTGATTAAGTCGTGACTGTCGAATACGCAAGTGCCAGATCAACGGTAGGGATAAATTGCAGAGCTTGGGTAACAAATTAAACCACTCGCAAGTTGTGTTTCAGCAATCCACATCAATTGTATATTGTCACTCAACAATAGATCTATGGTTGGAATTAGTTCCACTACCAATGAACGGTTTCCTTTGCAAAACTCGAAGATAGTCTTAAAAGTCATGCTAGTTGAATACCCCGCAATCATCCTTGATTGTTGATCTGCTTCGAAAGTATTCTCATCCATTAGATCACTTTAATGTAGAAATATAGGATAATCAAGGGATGAGATCTGAGATTTCATTTACCTGAATTTTTGTCAGCCATTGGATCACTTTTGGAGTGAAGGATAGGATAAGCAAGGGATGAGATATGAGGTCTTCATTACCCAAATTTTCGTTAGCCGTCGGATCACATTAAGTGGAAGGATAGGATAAGAGATGCAGAAGGGTTGAGAATTCAAATATCCGAATACCCGACAACCGTTGGATCATTCTAGTGGAAGGACATGATAAGCTAGAAGAAGATTCGTTGGATTTAATCCAAGGCTAAGTAGTATCGCAGATAGATCAAGCCATCGATCTAAAACCTTGATCAATGAACAACATTCGTTTCAAGTTAAATTTGTGAGGAAGTTACACTTTGGGGAATCTCACTTCAAAAGTATCGTAAAGTTGAGAGATCGAATTATCTGAAGTCCCAAAAGCTGAAAATCCAAAGTAACTCTCAGCTGTTGATCTGAGATAAATTTTGGATACTATTCTGACCATTAGATCAGGGAGATCTACTTCAACAGACCATGTCAGCAAGGACATGTTGTAGAACATGTCATCATACCACGTCAGCAAGGACATGTGACAAACCACGCCATAAAGGACACATGGCATAGTCAGATAATGACAACTATCAAGTTGAAATCGACATTTCAAGTACGTGTAACTCATGAATGTGAGTGACACGTAGTAGCTACTCGGCTTGTGCCATGTCATCAAGTGACGTAATAAAGTTACGTCACTCTGGGATTTTTACTTCGAGAGTTTAACCACCAACAAATGTCGTAAGTCTCGAATCCCTGAATGTTGAAGTCTCTAAGTGGACATGAGTTGTCTGATCAGAAGAATACTTGTGATGCATTCTCAACCATTGATCAAAATACAGTGGAAGGATAGCATAAGTAGAATAGACAAAGTCTCGAAGTAAATGGTGGTCATCCATATCAATGCTTGATTAAGTCTCAACTGTCGGATTAAGCAATGAAAGGATAAGTGTAAGGATCAAATCTGACCATTGATTTGTTTTCGTGAAATAGACGTGAACCATCCGATCTATTCAGGGAAATCGTATTCGAAATATTTGAAAGGAAAAAATTCTTGAAGTCCTGAAGGACAAAGTCCCAAAGTCCTAATAGTCATCCATTTCATCGAGAGATTAAATCATGATCATTGATTTTGATAAGCGCTCAAGAGATCGTTTGGCCTAGCGCTTGGTCACCGTCATTGGTCATATGGAATAAGAGATATAAATGCAAAAGATAATACTTTGCTAAAATTGATAAGCCTATGGTTTGGCGTTCTCGGTCACATTTAATGGTTTGAAGGAAGCGCATCATACAAACTTAATTCGACACATATTTAACATCAAAATCATACAGAGAATCGATAAGAGATCAAATGTGATTTGTTGGTGAACAGAGAATGCAAAAGAAGAATGAGAATGATATGATGAGTCGATTCATGTCTATTATCAACTCACAAAGTCAAAAGAACCGACACACAGTGATCATTAAAAGAGAGTTAATTCATGAGAATTATGAATAAAGAATAAAAAGGAAAAATGATATTAGTTAAAGATTAATATTATTATTTTAAATGAAAAGGTACAATGGTTCAAATATTAAAAGACACAATGATTCAAATTCACACGAGTTGGAATACTATATAAACAAGAAGGAATGGTGAGAATGTGTGTAGTTGAATTTGTTGAAGTATATATATATATATATAATGGATTGAATGAAAGTTCATTCTATAAGATTGGTACTTGTTTACAAGTTGGGTCTTGTATGAGGATTGGATTCCTCACATCTCAGTTGGATTTGAGATCAATATGATGGGACTTGTTATGAGGATTGGATTCCTCATTTCTTAGTTGGATTTGAGAAGTACAAGATGGGTCTTGTAATAGAGAGTTGGGTCTCTCATAATTGTATGAAGATGAAATTCAAAGATTGATATTATGTATTCATTCAGGTTAAAATAAATAAATATAGTATTTATTCTTTTATATATATTGATTGAGAAAATGAAATAAATATTTGTTGTTCAGTTAATTTGTGAAAAGTAAAAATTGTCCAAAGTTTTGTGACATTGATTCACTCCCCTCTCTCAATGTCAAGTACCCATTTCAATGATTGGTATAAAAGAAAGGTTCCTTCAGCATAGTTTAAACACTAAAGGTATATTCAGAAGAAATGGGTGGAAAAATTGCTATCTCCATAATTGAAGCTCCCTTATTTGATAGTATAGATTATTTATCATGGAGGGAAAATTTGAAAAGATATCTAAAGTCAATAGGATCTGAAGTTTGGGATTCGATAGTAAGTAATCCATGGAACTTAACTACTTCAAAGAAAAAAACCAAAACTACAAAGGAAGCAAGGAGAAACAATTAAGTAGCCTTAAAAGAAATTCAGGATGGATTGTCAAACCAAGTCAAAGAAAATATGAAGCACTAAAAATATGCCAAATAATTACAGCTTCAACTAGAAAATTGTTATCAGAATGAAATACAATAAGAAGAGAAATCCTATAAAAGTGTGTTAAAAGACTCATATAAAAATGATTCATGTCAGCCTAAGGAAAAAAAATCATAAGAAGAGAATTCTTATCAAGATAAGGAAGAAGATAAAGAAAAGGAAAATTGCAATCACATTGAAGAACATAATATAGTGAAAAATATTTCTAATCAGAATGAAATACAAGATTTGATGCAAATCTCAATCAATAGTGAGGAAGACAACCTCATCAAGGAATTGAGGCATTTCTCAGTAATCACTAAATAAAAATTACATAAGATTAAAACTAATGTTGTAGTTGTTATAGGAGATATTTGTTTGGAGCCAGGAAATTATATGCATATTAAAGTTCTTGTGGATGTTCTTGACAATATTGAGTCCACAATCATGTTCACTCTATAAGAGTTGAAGAAAATTCAACAAAAGGATATGTTTCTACTTCAACAGTTAGATCAATCTAACCATGAAGAACATGAGCAAAAGATTCAGTTAGAAAACAAAGAAGAGCAGATCAAAAGGTTGAAAACCAAAGTTACTAATCTAACAGAAGAGATGGAAGAATTAAAGACACATGACAGTAAAAGAAAACAAGTACTAAAAGAATCAGAAGAATTAGTTAACATTCTAAACACTTAACTTGAGGAAATTAAAGAAAGTCAAGAATACCTAAAGATCTAGTTAACAAGGAAATAAAATTATTACCACATGTTGGAATTGGAAATCATCAATTTCAAAAAGATAAATGAAAGTAATAATGCAGATCTAATGACTCAAATTGAAGAATCTAAGAAAAAATAATAAGCCTATAAAATTCAAATAACTATAAAGGAAGAATCATGCCATATGTTTGAATTAGAAGCCATCAACCTAAAAAAGATTCAGCTAGAATACGAGGAAGAAATCAAAATATTGAAAACTAAATTTTGTGATCTAACAAAAGATATGGAAGAATTGAATACATATGACAAAAATATTAAATTCAAAGAATTCTTGGATGAGACAGAAGAAATAATCATCAATATAAAGACTCATCTTGAACATGCTAAAGAAGTGGAAGAAGCCCTGAAGATTCAGTTGAGTAAAAAGGAAGAATTATGTCAAATATTAAAGTTAGAAATAGTCAATCTCAAACAGATGAAAGAAAAGACAAACAAGATTGTCAATTTCCATAATAGCTCAGCTATCCTAGATAATATTTGGAAGAGCCAAAGATCAATTGATGACGAAATTGGTCTTGGATACATTAAGAAAGAAGATAATGACAAATGGAGCACCATTTTCAAACATGAGAAAGGATCATCCTTCTCAAAAGGAAAAGGTGCAATTACAAAAAAAATACAAGTCATGAACTTTGTTAAGGAAGGAAGCTATAGAAGTAAAAAGGAAGAAGAAAATCAAATGAAAATTTCTCAATCCAAAATAAAATCAAGAAACTAGAGGAAGGATATACAAGAAAATCCAAAACATCAATTAGATGTTAGAGATGTAATTTTCTTGGGCACACAACAAAATTTTGTCACACAATGAGATGTTGTAGCTATGACAGGTTTGGGCACAAATCCAAAAACTGCAAGAATACAAAAAGTCAATATTTGAATAAGTCATTCAAGTCAGTGACAAAACCTAATAAAAGTTGGAAGAAGAAAGGAGATGAAAAAACTCCAAAAACACAATTATAAAGAGAAGATCTAAAAAGAAGAATATCTCATAGAAAGATATGGAGAAGAAAATTTGAAGGAGAAAGCAAGAAAGGTGTTGTTACGCCTGAGAATGAAGAAATTAATAATAAGAAAATGATGGGTCAAGGTCCTAATAAAGAATGTGAAATTCTATATGAAATAAATCAAGCTCAAGAAAAGGAAGTACCTATAAAGGAATATGGGACAACATCAAATTCTGATGATGTCATAAGTTTTTAACAAAAGAAAAGAAAATATACAAAAAGAAGTTTAAATTGGTTTTTACAAAATCAAAGGATTATGCCAAAGAGGTTCTAAATTAACGTATGGAAAATTTTGACTATATATAGATTAGTGGTCAAAAGAAAAATCATTGGTAGGGTTAGTTGTAGAATACAAGAAGAAGAAAAAATAAAGGTTGTAGAGAAGTTCAAGGAATATCATTCACAAAAAATCAATTCATAACAAAATTGGTATAATTCCTCAATTGATATTGCCATGAAATATTAAAAACAAATAAGAAGAAAATCAAAAATATCAGTAAGATTCATACTCTTATTCTATTTGAAAAAGGAAAGTCAGTAAAAACTCAGGAGGATTATTTTGGTTATTAAATAAGAAAGTAATTAGATTAAGTTTTGAAAAGACTTGATCAGTACAAAATTGGTATCAAGAAGACTACTTATTTGAACACAATAATCCCAATAAACTGAGATAAGAAGTTAGTAAATTAACAGAGGAAGATACCTTGTCAGGAAGATCTACCCTTTCAAAAACAAAGGGGGAGAGTAGTCAGAATAAGAGAGAGAGCATACTAACAGGGGGAGTCATTCAGTTATGGCAGGCAAAACATGATTCCAGGGGGAGTTACCCAAGTTCATA
Source organism: Picea mariana (assembly GCA_032191745.1). Classification (NCBI taxonomy): domain Eukaryota; kingdom Viridiplantae; phylum Streptophyta; class Pinopsida; order Pinales; family Pinaceae; genus Picea; species Picea mariana. The sequence continues at coordinate 15,776 of JASDQU011506120.1, read as the reverse complement.
TTCTTGTCAACAACATGAAGATAGATAGATGTTGATTATAAGGGGAGAAACCTTTTTCAATTTATTTCAAAGGGGGAAAGAAACTTCATAGGAGGAAAGCATCATCACAGGGGGAGTTTGTGTATGAAGTTAGTGTGTTTCCCTCAATGACAAAGGGGGAGACTGTTGGACATATTGTCATTGATATGTTGTCATTGATGTAATTATGATGTGATGATAAGTTGTTATGATGAATTGTCATTGTTGATTCATCATAGATGAAATTTTCATTGATGTCAACAGTATATCAGTTAGAAGAGAATGTCAAACAATATGCAAATATCAAAGCTCAGAAGGAAAAAAACATTGAAAGTATGCAAAGGATGAGAATGTCAAACAATATGACAATATGCCAAATATCAAAGCTCAAAAGGAATAGATCATTGTATAAATGTCATCGGGATCGATGGAAAGGCTGAGAAGTCGATCGATGCATAGGAATAGGTGAGAAGATTCAGTAGTCATCCGATCAAGAAATTGATTGTGTTGATCATCTCATAGAACGAACGTCGATCATATGAGTGACCATAGGCTTAACGACCATTGGAGGATTCGTCAATGATCAGATCAAGTTGTAACCATTGGATATGCACGTCAGATCAAAGGCATGGATAGATTGCAAAGAGAGGAAGGAGAATTAAAAGACTCTCTAGTTCCAATCCTGCAATTGGTCTAGATAGTCAGATCTCAGAAACTCAAATATCGACGACTGTGGTTGATCCAACAAACGATCAAATTAAGTCATATTAAGTCATATTAAGTGGCTTGGGTTAAAAATTAAGCCACTCGAAATTTGTGGTTCTCCAATCCACATCAACCGTTGATTGTCACTCAACAATAGATCTATAGTTGGAATCAGTTCCACTACCAACAAGTGGTTTCCTTTGTGGAACTGGATGATAGTCTTAAAAGTCATGCTAATTGAAGACCCCACAATCATCCTTGATTGTTGATATGCTTTGAGAGTCTTCTCGTTCATTGGATCAATTTAAAGTGGAAAGATAGGATAAGCAACGATTGATATATAAGATATCGTTTACCCAAATTTCTGTCAGACGTCAAATCACTTTTGGAGTGAAGAGGGATGAGATCTGAGATCTCGATTACCCAAATTTTCATCAGCCGTTGGATCACATTAAGTGGAAGGATAGGACAAGCAAGGAAAAAGGGTTGAGAATTTGAATATATGAATACCCGACAACCGTTGGATCATTCTAGTGGAAGGAAAGGATAAGCTAGAAGAAGAGTTGTTGGATTTAATCCAAGGCTAAGTAGTATCATAGATAGATCAAGTCATTGATATAAAACATTGATCAACAAACAAAATTTGTTTCATGTTAAAATTTGTGAGGAAGTTACACTTCGGGGAATCTCACTTCGAAAGTATTGTAAAGTCGAGATATCAAATTATCCGAAGTCTCGAAAGTCGAAAATCTGAAGTAACTCTTAGTTGTCGATCTGAGATACATTTTGGATACTATTATGATCGTTAGATCAAGGAGATATGCGTCATCATACCACGTCAGGAAGAACATGTGGTATACCATGTCAACAAGGACATGTGACAAACCATGTTAGGAGCCCACGTTATCAAGGACACATGGCACAGTCAGATAATGACAAATGTCAAGTTGAAATCGACATTTCAAGTACGTGTAAATCACAAATCTGAGTGACACATGGAAGCTACTCAGCTTGTGCCATGTCATCAAGTGACGTAAGCAAGTTACATCACTCTGGTAGTTTTACTTCAAGAGTTTCACCACCAACAAATTCCCTAAGTCCCAAAATCTCTAATGGCAAAGTCCCGAAGTGGACACTAGTCGTCTGATTAAAAGAATACTTCGGGTGCATTCTCAACCATTAATCAAAACACAGTGGAAGGATAGCGTAAGTAGAATAGTTGAAGTCCCGAAGTAAATGGTGGCCATCCACATCAATGCTTGATTAAGTCCCGAACGTCGGATTAAGAAGTGAAATGATAAGTGTAAGGATTGAATCTGACCATTGATATGTTTTCATGAAATAAACGTGAACCATATGATCTGTTTGGTGAAATCGTATTTGAAATATTTGAAAGTACAAAAGTCATGAAGTCTCGAAGCACAAAGTCCATGTTAAGCCCTAAATAGTGTCTCATTACCCATTAATTGGGGCATATTACATTAGTAATGTTATTTTATTTATGTCGTCTTTATACCATTAGTTGTAATTATACCTCCTAGTCTCCTATATATAGAAAGGAGACATTTTCATTTGGAATCATCTTGTAATTGGAAATTTATGTGGGAATAAGGAGGTCTCCCCCTTGAAGACGCTTATTATATGAATTTCTCCCTTTTTCAAGGCGTCGAGTACTTATTCTGAGGTTTTTCTATGCTATATTGATATTTGGTTCCTAACATATGGTTTCATAGCTCAAGGTATTGGGGTTTCGCTGCTACATGTGAGACACCTTGGAATTTTCGCTATAACTTTTTTTCTACAATGATTTAGAAATAAAATATTGGAGGATATTTAGCCGACAGATCAAGGTACGTTGGGTTAAAATTTTAACTCTCGAGGCCTTATAATTTATGATTTCAGATATACAACCTTTGTAATATAGGGTTCTAGAATCATCCTGAATTGAGCCTTATTTATGTAATGTTTCAGACCCTGAAATCCAGAGTCTATTCACAAAAATTAGTAAGGTATCTTTGGTAACAATTTCATCTTCTAGGTCATCTTAAATTTGTATATACACCCTGTGGAAGAAAGGGTATCAGACTAGTCCTATTGACTAGTCTCAGTCTCAAGCAGGTGTTTAGGGTAAAATAATCATAACTTATTCCTAGTGTATCCAAATTGAGTGAGACTATTTTCAATGGATAGTGCATATCCCGCAGGTATTTCTGGTAAGAGTTTCAAAATTTTATATCAATTATTTTGTGTGGGGCAAGCTATAGAAGCGAGATCTCCTGGAAAGGCCAAAAATGAGTAAGTTGTGGGGAAGTTACCGTAAATTCCATGTGGCACATCCAATTTTTATCAGAACTATGGCATTGTAGAGAAGAAATATCAGAAACCTACAAAAAAGAAAATTCCATACTCAGAAGGGATGAAATTTTGGAGATACAATAAAATGAAGATTTCCTAGAAGAACCACCTCAAAATCAAGGTTTAAAGTGATACTTGGACAACATGCCACCAAAAAAGGGAACTTCTACACGAAATAAGACTCCAGGCAATCCTACTTGGACTCTTGATGAAGGTGAAGAAATGTGTAGGGACATAAATGATTTACAAAAGAAGTTAGCAACAAAATATGAACTACAAGAGATGATGTATTAAACGGAAGCTAATTTTGAGGCAATAAATACTGAGATGGATGGTTTAAAAGGGAAGATCATGGAAGGATTGAAAAAATTCATAATAGAGAGGACACCTGAAATTGAAAATGCATCCCATGAAATTCATGATGAGGACACAAGATAGGTGAATCAAGAATGGAGAAACTCCAACTTTGGGTTGAAGACCAACCACGTTCCTAAGATCAATATGAGTAATTTTGATGGAAATGACCCAATCACATGGATACTTCAAATGGAGCAATTCTTTGATCTACATAATGTGCCACATACACAAAAGGTATGAATTGCTTCTTTGTATTTAGAACCCAATCAATTTGGATGGTATCAATGGCTTTGTTCTCGCAAATCACTCGTCACTTGGAAATTTTTCATGGAAGAAATGATAGCACACTATGAGGATACAAGGAGAAATACATTCTTTATACAATTGATAAATCTCAAGCAAAAGGGTTCAGTTNATATTCCAGATGAGCACTTTATTGATGTATTCATAGGAACTTTAAAGGATAACATTCAACATGAGGTTCACCTTTGGGAACCCAAATCATTGGAGAATGCATTTAGGGTGGAAAGAAATATTGAAAGTAAAAATATGACTATGGCTATTGTAAGGACCAATCCTAACATCTATAGAGAGAATAATCCTCCTTATAAAACACCTCAACCTACAAGGTTGACACATCAATAATTGGAGGAAATAAAAGCAAAAGGTTTATGCTTTGATTGTGATATCAAGTACAATAAGGGATGCAAGTGTGGTGAGAAGAAATTATTCTACATAGACGATGAAGAGGAAGAATAAAAAGAACAAGAACAAGAACCATCTCAAGATGAAAACGTAGAAGAAATTGTGTCTGAAGAGTTGACTCCCCCGATATCGTTTAATGCATTGGCTATAATTAGCACTCCTCAAACCCTCAAGATCGAAGGACATATCAAAAATAAAAAGTTAATAGTCCTAATTGATTCTGGAAGTACTCATAATTTCATTCACTATAAATTAGCCAAAGCTCTCAATTGCTCTATATATCCAGTGCCAGAGTTTCAAGTAATGATTGCAGATGGAAGAACTATCAATTTCTCAGGAAAATGCAATAATATCAATCTTACTATGGGGGAATATGTAATGAATAGTCCAATGATTTCTATACCCATGGGTGGTGTTGATGTTGTACTAGGAATCCAATGGTTACAATCATTAGGAACAGTGGCTTTTAATTTTCAAGAACTTTTCATGAAATTTTCATTGCAAGGAAAATAAATTGAGTTAAGAGGTATCACAGGGAAACCCAATAAGGTGATAATATCT
>JASDQU011506119.1:0-19152 GCA_032191745.1 Picea mariana | reverse complement strand
TTCTCCTATATGAGGGTTTTTCGGATTCTCTATCCCTCCTCATGCACTTCCTAAATTCCTCCCTGACAGGTTGGTGTGTAGGGAGGTAGCTCATCAGATAATAATAGGTGGTATTGGAATAGAACTGAAGACAAATCAAAAGAATTTTTGGCCAATCTTTCCTGTACATATTGGAAGGTTTTCACTACTCAACCTGGGTCATTCTAAGGTTGAAGATGCAGCCCTAGAGGAGATCAAGTTGGTGAATCTCGAGCATAGGAAGCACAACCCTTATCAAACAGTGGGAAGCCACATGGTTCACTGTGGCATGAAAGAATTTGAACATGAGGAATCCCCTCGTGATGACATTTTCAAAGGGGTCAAAACCTATGAGGATGTGTTGGACAAGGTACAGACGCTATCATCTGATTTGCAAACAAGTCTTCTAACCTTCTAGAGACACAGATGAAGTGGTTTGCCTAAAGTATTGCAGCGTGAAGCAACAACATCCCCTTCAGAACAAGAAAACCTCCCCCCAGACTTTGAACATAAAGCACATAATAAAGCAGACACACAGGAAAACCCACAGGAGGTCGAAGGGTCTTCACAAAACAAAGAAGTCACACAGACAGAGAATCTTGGAGTAGAAGCAGAAAAAGCATCTAAGACACCTCCCGAGTCCAGTCAATATACCCCCCCTTCACCATATACTATTCATATTGATACTCCCAAGACAACAGGGGAAACAAAATCCATAGAGTTGGGTAATCCCATCACTTCCTTGGCCCCTTTACAATCTACTTTTGGTTTCACTCAGGCAGGAGTCATATATGCTAGTGACCTCGACCCTATCTCCAGAGAAGAAATTCCTCCCTCTTATTACTTATTTAGTAAAAAGAGGAAGGATGTATTCAAACATGATATGTATATGAGAGAAGGTGGTATGGTAAAGAAACACAGAGTGTTGGTGGATGGGAAAAACTTGGAAGAGGGAGATTTCGCTACATAGGTGGCAGCCTCCATGGGAGCACTGACAACAACAAATCTTTTAACTGTTAGTAATATGAGAGTAAGGTTGGAACAGAGTAACCATAGGATAACCCAGTTGCAAGATCAACTAAAAGATACCAAGAAAAATATCATAGAAGAAATGAATAAAAGTCTAGAGGATGTCAGGGCTGCTGACAAGAAAGAAATTCAATCGCTTAAGACAAGTCTTGACGAGACGAACGAGAAAATGCAGACTAGCCAAATACAAGTTATTCAGAAAGAAGAGTTGGTAAGACAACTACAGGTTAAATTGAATTTAATTAAGGGCCAGGTTATAGACCTAAAATTGTTTTAGGACCAATCACTGGAAATACATGCGAAGATAGAAGATGAGCAACAAAAAGTAATCTCCCAAGTAGAGATTATTCAGAATTATTTTTAGGAAACAAGCAATGCTTTTGATAATATTATTTTTAAATAAAAGGAAGCTAAAGCATCAAGGGCCACTTTACAAAAGGCAGTTGTATGTTCTTAAAATAAAGAAGTATCGATAATTCTAAAGCTTTCTGTCACAGAGAAGATTAGGGGTGATATAATGCTCAAGGTATGGGAAAACAACATGGTAGAATATAAGAAAATAGTCAAAGAAATCAGATGATTGTGAAAGAATCTTTGATTTATTGGACAAGGAATCATTGGGTATCGACAGAGACAATTTCACTGGGCAATTAGGACATATAAACATTGTAAGATACCCGTTGAATTTCAAAGAGGTTTTTAACGAAATTCAGTTGGAAATTTCACAATTAAAGAAAATGGATATTACCCTAATAGACAAGTGGTTGGTGAAACCAAACTTGAAATTTAAATCAGTCAAGTTTGCTGGTAAGGAAATTGAATATCAACTTCCAGAAACTCAGAGAAAATTCTTTTTATTTGAAGAAAAGGATCTACCAGAGTCTCCCAGAAGTTTCATACACTTTCTTGAAAAATGTATTGAATGTACCAGGTCAAAAGAAGGAGATACTTCAGTAAAACAATGAAGTATCATTTTTAAAACTTATATTATCGATATGATGGGAAAACAAATGATAATCATGCAAACGGTTGGAGTTTGAAATTCTTGTAACCGTTTTCCTCTTGGGGTTAGGAGATCACCAACCAACAATCATCAGGGGTCTGGTATAATTTGAAGATACTGTTGCCAGGATTTTTGGCTGGGTACATTGTAAGGAGAATTGATAAATATTTTTGAATTAATACGAATGCAGATTGAAGATTCTAGATCTAGTCGAATTTGAGTTATGTGTTTCTCCGTTGTTTCACATTTTTCATATATCTGTTTAATGAATGCTTAACTACAATTTAGTACAACCTCTACTGTGGAAAACAATTATTCTTGCAATTTAATCGTTTACAACTTTTCCTCTGTATCGTCTATCAACAGATATAAGACCTACAAATGCTTTAAAATTTCAATATCATATGCATCCTTAAGAGTTTTTCTTGATTATTTTCTTCTCCTGTCAACAAAGTGATACTCCTCTTTAATTGATGCCTCACCCTATTCGACAGATTTATGTTTTATTTTCACTTCATGCATATCCCCTTTTTCTTTAAAATTTAACTTAGATACCAGAAACGGCCTTTGCTTTCATCACACTATTAATTCAAGGTTTTTGGAGTTCTTTTTACATGTTTTTAAGAAGAAATAGCGAAATCTTAAAGAAAACACAAGATTTTACCCTTTATATCCTTTTCACTCATGACTATCCCAGTCACAAGACAACCTAATATCGAACCCAAACTATCGGATCAAACGAGCATTGCTTTGAATTTATTTAACACCATCTTACAGAAAGAAAATAACCGGGTTGAGTTAGAACGTTGAAAGAGACATTAGTATCCAGGAAAACTGGGATGCTAGACAGATACAACTAAGGAATCATCCCTAACCCTTTCTTGAAATCTACCTTTTCATCCTTAGCCCTATTTTTCTTTTTGGATGCCTTTATAGTTTACTTGAAAACCTTAAGGTACAAGCTCAAGAACAACATATTTTTTGGCGTCGTTGTTGGGGAACGAAGAAACGAATCATTTCCCTGGGAAGAACAACATTGACACTTTCTATATTTGATAGTGAACAAAGATCGAAAACCTTTTAATGATACCCTTATCTTTCACTTGGTGAATCCACGATAAATAAATTGGATTTTAATCGAAAGAATACCATAAGAAACCCAGATGACAAACAGACTTCACCTGTCTCAGATCCAGGAAATTTTTTAAAATCAAGAAGATATCTTAAATAGACTGTATCATCGAAAAATAGGTTTTATCAACCTAAAAATGCAGATTCGAACACTAGTGATCTATTTGAAGGATCGAATACCCCATCGTACCACTGGGGATTACCTTCCAATAAGATTACAACCTTCGAGCCTAGTTTGGTCTTTCCTGATTTTAAAACTGAAATTTTCCCAACCATTTCTTTCACCAATAAAGGTAAGAGATCCACATCACTTCCCACTTCGATTGAAACTTCTTCACTCCATGAAGTTCATTTTTCTATTTCTTGAAACTCCTATGATCATCCTATTCTTCTTGACACAAATTCTGTTGATTCTCCTTTATATTCACCCTGTGAGTCTGAAAAACTAGTCCACTTTTCCCTAGTTCCCCTTCCTCAAGTTTCTTGTATATTGATAACCAATTTCCTGAAACCCTTCCTCATAATTTCCAAGAAAAAACTTTTGAATCACCAATGGTTGCAGTCGGAGGAGGTGTTGTTGGAGGTGGAGCTGGAGGAGGAGGAGCAGGCGACCAAATACCACCCCCTAGAATCTTTGAAAAAGTGGCTGCTAGATTTTCCCCTTTGATCCTCCCATTTCCCCTACATGACTTACCTGAAAACTACATGAAGAATATTTCTAAATTCATAGGAGAGGGTGATTTGATTGTTGTCGAACACATCAATTTCTTTGACCAATTCGCCAATATACTTGGAATCGAACATGAAGACTTCTAGTCGAGATTATTGGTCCAAACTTTTGAAGGACATGTAGGAACCTAGTTTCGAGGCCTAACAGTTGGATCTATACCGTCTTATGAGGAACTTGAAAATGATTTTATTAGACAGTGGGGGGGAAGGAAAGATCATCTCTATTATCTAACTGAATTTGAGGCTCTAAGAAAAAAACACTCCAAATCAGTTCTCAGGTTCACTCAGAGGTTCAATAAATTTTATAATAATATCCCAGTTGAGGTCAAACCCTCCCAACCTGCAGCGAAAGTAACCTTTGCTAGGGTTTTCAACCCTGATTTTGCCATTTTATTGAGGGAGAGGAGATCGGTAGACCTCACTAAGATGCAAGATGATGCCTTAGAGATTGAGTCAAACATGATGGCATTAAGAAAGTTGAAAACCAAATTTAAAACCGGAAATAAAGAAACCAGAAGATATAGAGATCAAGGGGGACCATTCGGATCAGGAATATCTTCAGAAGACAAAATAGATGACATGGCTAGAATAATCAAAGAGCTCTCAAATAAGATCTCAAGGATGTAACTAGATCAAACGAAAAATGAGCGTTTTCCCAGAAAGGATTTCAGAAGGAATCCTAACCCTCAAAATCCACCAAGGAAGATTAAGAATGAGGATCAAAAAATCCAAACCCCCTTTAAAAGAGAAAAATTTATCGGAGGATAATATGTGGATGATTTTGAGGAACTATATGAAGACATCAATAATCTTGGCGATGACTACCTACAACCTTTTTTAACAAAAAAATATTATGAAAGATCTGCAACTACAAAAGATAGATCCAAAAATAACAAAAATAGTCGTATTATTGAAGATTCAACCTATCAGGAAATTGTGGATGATATAATGGCCTAACTCCACCAAAAGTACAATCTAAGGCCTAGGAACAAGAGCCTCACAACTCCCTCAAAGAAAAAGATTTTGCCGAGGGGTGAAATAGACGAGTCAATTTCAAAAAATGCCACGAAACAGACTATAAGAACTAGAACCACTGACACACAACCTACCAAGACAAATCCAATGGAGACATCAACTGCAAACATGCAAAAAACAGAGGACCCTGTAATTGAAACTAAAACCTCACTACTAAAGAAAGATGAAAAGAAGGGGGTAGAAAACCAAATCATAGAGATAGACAAAACAATATAAAGTTTTAAACTGGAAAATGAAATAAATAAAACTAAAATCCCTATACCTCTTGTCGAATTGGCAAAAACCACAATTTACACGAAACAAATCGCTAAATTAATCAGTTTTTCAGAAAACAAAAGTCAGGTCGTTGTTATAAATTTAGAATATGACAAGCCTGACATAATTTTCGGCCCACATTTCGATGGTGCCACAAACACCATCACCCCTTTCTATATCACTCTAACTGTGCACGATCACTTACTCCATAATTGCATGTTAGATTCTGGAGCCTCTCACAATGTAATGCCTAAAGCCATTATGGAGAGACTCGGTCTTGAAATTACTAGACCTTATGGAGATCTATATTCTTTTAATTCAGGAAAGGTTAAGTGTATAGGCATGATAAAGTATTTGGTCGTAAATATTGCACAGATACCCGCGAAAGGCATTCTAATGGATCTAGTCGTCGCTGATATACCCCTAAAATACGATATGCTATTATCAAGGTCTTGGGGTGCTAAACTTGGTGGATCCCTCCAAATCAACATGGTGTATGCCACGATCCTGTTCTTTGGAGGACAGTTCACGTGTTTGTACATAGAAACCAGATTAGCATTCACGGTAAGTGATCCACATAACCAAAACAACTACCCTATTTATATTGTTGACCAAGATTTAGGCAATTGTATTTTATCTATCGACGATGATATCGATATGTGTATAGAAGAAAGTTGTATAGAAAATAAAAAATAAAAATAAAAAATAAAACATGATGTATATAGCACTGGTGTTTGGAAGATGTTTTTTGATGGTGCCTCGTCTTATTTTGGTGTCGGAGCTGTGGTGTTTTTTGTGGCTCCTGATGAAAAATTCGTTATCCCTTTCTCTTATAGATTACAGTGGAATACCGACCACACTAAAAATGTATGCGAGTATGAAGCCCTAGTACTAGGATTGGAAAATGCTAGGAGAATGAAAATTAAAAACTTGGAAGTCTTCGGCGATGCAGAGCTAATCGTGAAACAGGTAAATTGTCAATACCAGGCCAAACATCCTAGGTTAAAATCTTATTGGAATTGTGTTTGGGATATGTTCAAAAACGTTTTCTCCTCTATTAATGTGCATTATATTCCAAGAGAAGAAAATCAACAGGCTGATGTGTTATCCAAAGCAGCATCAACATTCACACCTCCCACTACTTTCAATTTAAAATACCATATACTAATGAGACATAGGCCTTCCATATCAAACAACATACAACATTGGCAAGTTTTTGAAGATGATGAACAACTCAAAAATTTTAGAGACAGTTGATGACTTTGCTGAGATGCATGCTGACCAAGAAAACCAGAATGATCCTATTTGGATCATGCAGGAAGGTGAAGAACCCCAAAAGTTTCATGATAAAATCGCTAACCACCGGATGCTTATTTTAAAAGATAATCAGATACATGAGGGTCTGATCCCCTTAGAAAGGCTATTTAGTCATGATGACATTCCTTTGAAGACTACCTTATAGCCTCAGCCAGAGGAGGTCAAGGATTGTGATGTAGGTACCAAAGAAGTTCCTAGGTTGGTGAAATTATCCAAATATTTGTCTCCCAAATCAAAAGAAAGTGTGCGGATTTACTTAGACAATATAAGGATGTTTTTTCTTGGTCTTATGATGAATTGATAACTTATGACACTACCATTATGGAACATAAAATTCCTTTGAAGCCAGGTGTCAAACCTTTTAATAAAAAACTCAGGCAGATTAACCCAATCCTACTAGTAGTAATAAAAAAAGAAGTCAAAAAACTTCTGGATGCTAAAATCATTGTCCCACTGAGATACTCTAAGTGGGTAGCCAATTTAGTCCCAGTGAGAAAGAAAAACGGTGAGATCAGACTGTGTGTATATTTTAGAAACCTCAATCAATCCTCGCTTAAAGACAATTATCCATTACCTAAGATGGATCATGTTTTAAAGAAAGTAGTTGGAGCTAACATAATGTCCATGATTGATGGATTTTCAGGTTACAATCATATTGTAGTACAACAAGATGACAAAGAAAAAATGGTGTTCACTACCCTTTGGGGTAATTTTATGTATGGCAAAATGCCTTTTGGTTTAATGAATGCAGGAGAAACTTTCCGATGAGCCATGGATATCCCTTTCGTGGGAGAAAGAGATAAGTTCGTTGTTATATATCTTGATGACCTAAATTTTTTCTGTAAGTCTAATGCAGAACATTTAATACACCTCAAACAAAATTTCGAGAAATGTCACAAATTCGGTTAGTCACCTAATCCCAAGAAATCTCAGTTTGCAATGCAAGAAGGTAAACTCTTGGGTCATGTTGTGTCTAGAGATGGAATCAAAATTGATCCCAAAAGGGTTGAGGTGATAGATACTATAAATATTCCTAGAAATGTAAAAGAAATTTAGACTTTTTTAGGAAAAATAAACTTCTTGAGAAGATTCATCCCTAACTTTGCCGAAGTCATTAAATTGATTACAGATATGCTTAAAAAGAACAGTGAGGTGAAATGGAAAAGCAAAGCCAAAGTGTTGTTTCAATGAATCAAGAAAGTAATAAGAGAAGCACCAGTCCTGGCAAGACCAGATTACAAAAAAGAGTTTTTGATTTTCTCTTTTTCCTCTCAACACACAATCACCACTGTCTTGTTACAGAAAAATGAGTAAGGTTTTGAGCGACCTATAGAATTTTTTAGCAGAGGTCTTAGAGACGTTGAGCTGAAATATGACATATTGGAAAAAAAAGCTTACGCAATGGTAAAAGATCTCAAGGATTTTAGAACCTACATTTTGCACTCAAAGATCATTGCCTGCATGCCTTCAAGTTCTGTTAAAGATATACTAGTGCAAACAGACATCGATGGAAGAAGAGGCAGGTGGATGGCTAAAATCCATGAGTTTGACCTCGAAGTCAAACCAACTAAAATTATCAAAGGTTAGGGTCTAGCCAAATTGCTATCCGAATCAAATTCGAGAGTACTTGGAATAAATCAACTGCAAGAGAGCGATGTATTTATAGAAATAGATGAGCCAGATGTTACTACACCCACAACTGAGATCCAATACAAGTTATCCACTTTAGTCTGGTATCACGATATTGTTTCTTACCTGCTGACCCTTCAATGTTCCAATGAGTTAACCCCTTCTAAAACTAGGACACGGAAGTTACATGCTATAAAATATTGTATCATAGATGGTAAATTGTATTGGAAAGACCTTATGGGTTTCATGCTGAGTTGCTTAGTTGAGATCAAAACAGAAAGGGTTATTGATGAATTCCACGTGGGAGTGTGTGGAGGACACCATGCTTGGTGGGAAACAACTTATAAAATTTTAAGATCCGGATATTACTGGCCTAAATAATTCACATATGTGAACACTAAAGTCCGAACTTGTACTCCTTGCCAAATGTTTACAGGAAAACATAAATTCCCACCCTTACCTTTAGTCTTGGTTAAAACTGAAGATCCATTTCAGTAATGGGGTCTTGATTTCATTCAAGAAATTCATCCCCACTTCAGCGCACAACACAAGTGGATTCTAACTGCTATAGACTACTTCACTAAATTGCTGGAATCTATTCCTATGAGAAATGCAACTGACTCAGTAGTAATCAGTTTCCTGGAATAAAATATTTTAACTAGGTTTGGATGTCCCCGAGAGATAGTCACTGATAATGCGCAAGCATTTAAGTCAATGGAAATGATCAACTTTTGCCAAAAATATAACATGATACTGGGACACTCCACAACCTACTATCCACAGGGTAATGGACTAGCTGAATCATCTAATAAAAGTATGATTACCATGATAAAAAATGTTTTGACTGAAAACAAAAAAGCATGGCATATCCATTTAAAATATGCTCTATGGGATAACATGATAAGTACCAAAAGATCAATTGGGATTTCCCCTTTTCAAATGGTATATGTCACCGACGTCATTTTACCAACAAATATTTTTCTACCCATGATGAAAGTTTGGAAAGGTTTGAATGAAGAACCCAATGATGTTACCAGGACGATAAACCAACTAGTTGAAGTTCAAAAAAACGGGTCAAAGTGAATGAAGAGATATCAGGATAACATGAAGGCCTTATTCTATCGAAAATCTAAAGATAAATATTTTTTCCCTAGTGATCTGGTCTTAAAGTGGGAAGCCACGAGAGAAGACACTGGTAAACATGGCAAGTTTGATCCAATCTGGTCCGACCCAAGTAAGATTTCGGCTGCTAAGGGAAAAAATGTTTTTTTATAAGAAAATCTCGATGGAAACATTCTCAATGCCCCTGTAAATGGGAGACACCTAAAACACTTCATGCAGTAATGTGTTTCTGAACTCTCATTGTACATACCGGTTTGTTTTCNTGTGTGTGTGTGTGTGTGTGTGTGTGTGTGTGTGTGTGTGTGTGTGTGTATTCATGAGATTTCCTGACAATCAACATGCTGACTTATTTTGCAGAAAACTTGTTGACCAACCAAGAGACTAGAGATGCTTAAAAGGCGATAGGTGCAGATAAGTATATTAATTGTCTTCCGATGAAAAAGGTAAGAAATTAATAACCTTTTGGCCAACAAACTAGGAGTTACCAAGGTATGATATTTTTCTCTAAAAATTCAAGCTAAATTACCCTAAGAGATACGAATAAATAAATCATTAGTTCAAATGGTGCTGATGCTATCACTAAAAAAAAACAAAAAACAAAAAAAAATTAAGAACGGTCATGTGTGTTGTAGTCCTTCTGAATCCCTTTACTTTCCCCTTAGGCATAGTGAAGCCCACTTCTCACCTAACCCTGAATGTTTATCCTGAGTTCTTTAAGAAAACAAAGGTTTCACTTTGGTTCTGAAAATTCTCAATCAAACCTTCAAAAATGAGAATAGGTTGAGTTTATAGTTCTTTAACTTTAGGTGAACCAGAAGTATGCGTAGGTTAATCCTAACCTTATTAACTCTCCTAACAGGAATAAACCGATTCGTTTTCCTCAAGGAAATCCCTTAAAAAAATGTCAAGAATTTACCCTCAAGAATTTCCTTGAAGTCAATGATGTGTGAAGGCAAGAGAGAGGATTAGTCCAGAACCATTTAAGTGAGTTGACAGGCCTCCGTTCATAAAATTTTCAAGAAGATATCTTCCCGAGTATATTACATACTGATCGATTGCCCCCACTTCATATTAAAAGAAAATATACATAGACAGATGGTGAAAGGAAATTCAATATTGATTTCCCCCATCTAGTCCAAAGAGATGAAGAAAGGAAATCCATTATATTGATTGCCCTCATCTCAGCATTTAAATGCTAGAAAAAAATGAAGTGGTGAAAGGAAGTTTGATATGGGAAGTCGGATAACTTCATCAGGGTACTGAACAGGCTCACTCGCAGTGAAACAATATCCTCATATTTGATAAGGATGTTATACATGAATTACAACACGTTCTGGTAACTTTTCTTCTCTCAGCTGGATTCACATTATAAGTTTTTGGGATCCCCTGATTTGACACCTTTAAATTTACTTTACCTTGATGAAAACATAATCAATTGAAACCTGGTAGAATGGTTAATTTGGTTTTGGTTATCCTATACAAATCTGAGGTCAGTTTCAGAAAAGGAAATCTATTGAGAACCTAACTCGAGAAAATCAAATGTTTTCTTTTTGAAGAATTTTCAAAATCAAAACAAAGATCCTAAAGTCTTGTCTCTTTTTCCCTCCCGTTTTGTTTCGAAAAGTTAAATTATTGACCCAATTCACCCAATGAAAGCACTTGGTATGCATGTTCTTCTCGTCCCATAAGGAAACAAGATCCCTAGATGGAGCCTAATGTTGATACAAAGTTTAAATTTTGTATCCCTTTAAACCTGGAACTTTGCTTTTTCCTAGTCATGGAGGCGCCCTTAACCATGAAAAATAGTCAAAAGCCTTTCAATTTTTCACATTTTGGTATTCGACATTTCACAAAGCGTGTTTTCCTAATTAACAACTCCTAATTTCCTGGTGCCGAAATCCCGAAAAGGTTTTATATTAAAGTAATAATAAAAAAGAAATAAGTAGGTGCTATAAACCCCGACACGTGTTTCACAAAATATCCTCTAATTGTAATTAATTAAACTCTTAAAAATGATCAACATTTTAATCTTTCACAATTTGGGTTTCTTTGTATCAAAGTGTTGTCAAAGCGCTAACCCTTAAACTCCCGGTCCCCGATTTTCCAAAAGGAGGAAGTTAATTACTAATATTAATTGATTAAAGCACTAATACAAGTAATCAGTGAATAAACTAATCCCATCGCGATTTCGGGATCCGAGATTTTCTCATGACATATCTCATGGGTAAAGGATCCCCGAAATTAAGAAATGCAAAATCGCGAGTTTTCTTTAACAAAGTTTAAAATGAATTTAAGTTATTTTAAAATGAGATTATTAAATATTTAAAATAATGTTTCACATTTCGCATTTCAGGATTCTTTGAGAGCAATCCTTTCGAAGCTTTAGTTTGAAATCGTCAATATACGGTATTTTCGTAATAGACGAATAGAGATATTTTTGTTTTAACTGTGTATCTCTGGGACTATCTCCCCCATTAAGACATTAAAGTTTTACCACCTGTCTTAGTATGTCCGTCGTAAGAAGAGTTAAAGGTAAATACAGGTTTGGTTTTTCAAATTTCATTCTTATCATTTAAATTCAGAAGTGAATTGCATTCAACAAACTAACGCATTTTTCTCTGCGACGGAAATTCATTCTAAACACGAAAATTATGGCACCTAGAAAGGCACCCAAGAAAAGTGAAGAGGCAGCTGAAAGTTCAAGCCCAAAAGGAGATATCATGTTTGATATTACACCGCATGCCATAGATTCCATCAAATCATGGAGGTAAATTTTTGAAACCCTGAACTATGAAACCAAGAATTTTCCTGATGATTTCGAAAACAAACTCTGGGACATAGCAGAGTACGAACTTCATAAAGTGGTCACGTTCCCACAACTGATGACATACAACAACATGATTGGTTGGGATTTGGGCATGACAGACGTGAAAACCAGAAGCATTCTGGACAACCAAGGGGTTGCCATCGACTCTTTCAGATCGGAACATATACAAGTAATGTATAAACTATCTCCCAATTCTAAGTACATTTACAATAAAGAATTTGTAAGTGAATTTCAAAGGAAAGAATGCACAAAAAAAGAACAAACATACCCCGGCATATTCAAAGACTGGTGGAGACACCCACCAAAATTCAGGGCCTATACCCATAACGTTTATTCCACAGCCTCTTTGAATGAGTACATGGTTTATGTTCATATGATGTTATGTGGACTTTTTGGGAAAAAAAGTGCTACCCATTTCCCTGTAGAATGGGTGCCACTTTTACATGAAGCACCCGAAGGATATAGCTTCAACTAGAACAAAATTCTATCAGATAACCTAACTAAGGAGGTTATGGAGTATCAAACCATGAGATCCAATGGCCGACCAGTAGCCTTATACATGTCGACATATATCATGGACACTATATGTTTCACGACTCCTTTCCCTTTGATGAATTGGAGTTGGAACCCAACCTGTACTGAACCAATTCATGAATATCATTCTAGGCTGTGGGAAGAAAATGTTAAGGATTCTTCTTACGAAATTTGTCATTTCGTGGTGATACCAGTGCATTAGATGTTGTATGGCTATACACCCCCCCGTATTTCAGAGTCGGTCATAGGAAATCTCAAGGCGGTTGTCGATTGGTTTATTGAGGAGAATTTCTCCTATATCAGGGTTTTTGAATGCTCTATCCCTCCTCATGCACTTCCTAAATTCCTCCCTAGTAGGCTGGTGTTCAGGGAGGTATCTCATCAGATAATAACATGCAATATTGGAATAGAATTGAAGCCATCTCAAAAGAAGTTTTGGTCAGTCTTTCCCATACAGATTGGAAGGTTTTCGCTACTCAACCTGGGTCATTCTAAGGTTGAAGTTGCATCCCTAGAGGAGAACAAGTTGGTGAATCTCAAACATAGGAAGCACGACCCTTATCAAACAGTGGGAAGCCACATGGCTCACTATGGAATGAAAGGATTTGAACATGAGGAATCCCCTCGTGATGACATTTTCAAAGGGGTCAAAACCTATGAGGAAGTGTTACACAAGGTACAAATGCTATCATATGATTTGCAAATCAGTATTCTAACCTTCCGGAGACATAGACGAAGCAGTTTGCCTAAAGTATTGCAGGGCGAAGCAACAAAATCCCCTTCAAAACAAGAAAACCTTCCCCCAGACTTCAGACAGAAAGCACAGAATAAAGTAGACACTGAGGAAAACCCATAAGAGGTCGAAGGGTCTTCACAAAACAAGGAAGTCCCACAAATAAAGAATCTTGGAGTAGAAGCAGAAAAAGCATCTGAGACACCTCCCGAGTCCTGTCAATCTACCCCCCCTTCACCATCTACTATTCATATTAATACTCCCAAGACAACAAGGGAAACAAAATACACAGAGTTGGGTAATCCCATCACTTCCTTGATGCCTTTACAATCTAATTTTGGTTTCCCTCAGGCAGGAGTCATATATGTTAGTGACCTCGACCCTATCTCCCGAGAAGAAATTCCCCCCTTTGATTAATTCTTCAGTAAAAAGAGGAAGGTTGTATTAAAACAGGAGATGTACATGAGAGAAGGTGGTATGGTAAAGAAACGAAGAGTGTTTGTGGATGGGAAAAAATTTAAAGAGGGAGATTTCACTACAGAGGTGGCGGGCTCCATGGGAGCACTGGAAACAACAAATCTTTCCACTGTTAGTAATATCAGAGAAGGGTTGGAACAAAGTAACAATAGGATAACCCAGTTGCAATATAAACTAAAAGATACCGAGAAAAATATCAGAGAAGGAATAAATAAAATTCTAGAGCATGCCAGGGTTGCTGACAAGCAAGAAATTCAATCTCTTAAGACAAGTCTTGATGAGATGAACGAGAAAATGCAAACTAGACAAATACAAGTTATTCAGCAAGAAGAGTTGGTACGACAACTCCAGGCTAAATTGAATTTAATTAAGCGCCAGGTTATAGGCCTGAAATTTTTTCAGGACCAATTACTGGATATACATGAGAAGATAGAAGCTGAGCAACAGAAAGTAATCTCCCAAGTAGATATTATTCAGAATTATTTTCAGGAAACAGGCAATGATTTTGATAATATTATTTTTAAAGAAAAGGAAGCTAAATCAGAAAGGGCCAATTTCCAAAAGGCAGTTGTATGTTCTGAAAATAAAAGTATCGAGAATTCTAAAGCTTTCTGTCACAGAGCAGATTAGGGGTGATATCACGCTCAAGGTATGGGAAAACAACATAGCAGAATATAAGAAAATAGTCAAAGAAATCAAAGATGATTGTGAAAGAATCTTTGATTTATTGGACAAGGAATCCTTGGGTATCGACAGAGACAATTGCACTGGGAAATTAGGATATATAAACATTGTAAGACACCAGTTGAATTTCAAAGAGGTTTTTAACGAAATTTAGTTGGAAATTTCACAATTAAAGGAAATGGATATTACCCTAATAGACAAGTGTCTAGTGAAACCAAAATTGAAATTTCAATCAATCAAGTTTGCTGGTAGGGAAATTGAATATCATCTACCAGAAACTCAAAGAAAATTCTTTTTATTTGAAGCAAAGGATCTACCAGAGTCTCCCAGAAGTTTCGTACACTTTCTTGAAAAATGTATTGAATGTATCAGGTCAAAAGAAGGAGATACTTTAGTAAAACAATGAAGTATCATTTTGAAAACTTATATTATCGAGATGACGGGAAAACAAATGATAATCATGCAAATGGTTGGAGTTTGCAATTCTTGTAATGATTTGCCTCTAGGGGTTAGGAGATCACCAACCAACAATCATTAGGGGTCTGGTATAAATATCATTTGAAGATACTGTCACCAGGCTTTTTGGATGGGGACATTGTAAGGAAAATTGATAAATATTTTTGAATTAATACGAATGGAGATTGAAGATTCCAGATCTGGTCGAATTTGAGTTATGTGTTTCTCCGTTGTTTCACATTTTTCATATATATTTTTAATGAATGCTTAAATACAATTTAGTACAGCCTCGACTGTGGTAAACAATTATTCTTGCAATTTAATCATTTATAGATTTTCCTCTGTATCGACTATCAACAGATATAATACCTGCAAATGTTTTAAAATTTCAATATCATATGCTTCTTTAAGAGTTTTTCTTGATTATTTTCTTCTCCTATCAACAAAGTGATATTCCTCTTTAATTGATGCCTCACCTTGTTTGACAGATTTATGTTTTCTTTTCACTTCATGCATATCCCCTTTTTCTTAAAATTTAACTCAGATACCAGAAATGACCTTTGGTTTCGTCACACTATTAATTCAGGGTTTTTGGATTTATTTTTACATGTTTTGAAGCAGAAATAGAGAAATCTTAAAGAAAACACAATATTTTACCCTTTCTATCATTTCACTCATGACTGTCCCAGTCACAAGACAACCTAATATCGAACCCAAACTATCGGATCAAATGAGCATTGCTTTGAATTTATTTAACACCATATTATAGACAATAAAAAACTGGGTTGAGTTAGAACGTTCGTGGGCAGTAATTGAAAGAGACATTAGTATCCAGGAAAACTGGGATGCTAGATAGAGAAATTTAAGGAATCATCCCTAACCCTTTCTTGAAATCTACCTTTTTATCCTTAGCCCTCTTTTTCTTTTGGGATGCCTTGACGGTGTACTTTAGAGCCCTAAAGTACAAACTCAGGAACAACACCACCGGTCAATTTTGAGCCACCCCCGCCACTGCTAAGGTGAAGGATAGACCAAAACGGGTCTTTTGAGGTGACGAGGTCATAGGAAACTGTGCCTGGCTCATCTCTTAGAGAAGAACATTTGATTCTGAAGGAACCAACCATTTCAGAACTTGGAGCATAATCTCTTGGTCCATACAAACCTCCGAACACTGATCTATCGACACCCCTCGTTGTACAGGTTTATACTTACGAGCTCCTGATAGTGTCATAAGAAGGAATGGAAGAAAATGATGCAACTTCTTCAGGGAATACTCATATTCCCTCTACGAAAGTCACTACAGGGAGTGTTCCACCTCCTAACCAACTATCATCAGTTCGGGCCACTATGGTATTGACTACATCTACTTTGGGCAATGGTCCAATTCCGTCTATGGTGGATATCACTGCTTCGTTTACCCAGAACACGATAGACCCTCCATTCTCATACAGGATGTCTAGCTTCAGTACAAGCCTTGTACTTTCCTACTCCACTCTATAGACTTTAGGTCTCGGGGCAGGGAGCTCCAACTATTGGTTGTGGAGCCTGATTATCTCCCTGATTTAGAGCTCTTTTACTTTCAGTTGTGTTTATACCCCATGAAGTATTTACACCCCAGAAGTATGTACACTCTTCCACGTGGGGGAGTGCAGAGGAGGGGTACCCCCTCTATGGGGTTTGGGGGAAAGCAGGCCCCTAGTGGGGGTTCGGGGCGAAGCCCCTGAAGGAAAAATTTCCTTGTAAATGTATATTGTAATTTTATTGTAAATCTGGACCGTTCATTATAAAGTTTCAGATCTAACGATAGATATTATGTTAGGGTTTTTTTCCCTATAAGGCAACCCTCTTTTATGAGGGAAATGTATTAAGGCTATGGTGGATGGTGAATATTGTATTCTGAGATAGGAGACTATGAGAGAAAGAAGAGGAAGTTACAACGGTTTTTCTATAGGTTGTATCCCTTCATATGCAGGATAATAATAAAGGAAAGACCTGGCAATTTCTCTAGTAGACGTAGCCCACATTGAGTGAACCACGTAAATTTGTGTCTCTATGGTATTGTGTATCTTCTGTGTTTTGTATCCGTATTTGTTTTATTTTATTTCTCCACGGTCCTATTTTTCTAACAACTGGTATCAGAGTGAAATTTAACTCGTAGGAAAAGAGGGTTCCTGGTTCGAGTGGGAGCAATGTCGAAATATGGAAAGTTTAGTGTCGAGAAATTTAACGACCAAAACTACCAATTATGGAAGATGAAGATGTAAGACTATTTATATCAGAAGGAAATATTCCTACCATTGGGCGGAATAGAAAAGAAGCTGACGGCTATGAAGGATGAAGAATGGGATATTCTTGACAGAAAGGCTCTAGGAATGATATGGCTGAGCCTTGTAGCGTCGTTGGATTTCAATATTTCAAAAGAAAAGACAATGAAGGGTTTGATGGACGCATTAGCCAAATTGTATGAAAAACCCTTGGTGTCCAATAAGGTATTTCTAATGAAGAGATTATTTAATATGAAGATGTCATAAGGTGGGTCTGTTGCAGATCATTTAAATGATTTTAATATGGTTACTAATCAACTAAGTTATGTAAAAGTGGAATTTGATGATGAGGTCAGGGCTCTTCTAATCTTGTGCTCATTGTCAGAAAGATGGAACAGCTTGGTCATGGTTGTAAGTAACTCTGTCTCTGGTTAAAATGCTTCAAAATTTGATGATGTTGTTGGTGTTATCCTTAGTGAGTAAATGCGATGGAAAAGCACAGGTGAGACATCAAGAAATGTGTTGAACATGGAGAACAGGGGAAGACAAAAGGATAGAGAAAAGGGTTTTGGGAACCGTGGGAATTATAGGAAGGGAAGATCCAAATCTAGACTTGGAAAGATAGAGTGATGGAATTGTGGGAAGAAAGGACATCTGAAGAAAGACTGCAGAGCTCCAAAGAAACAAAGAGATGGAAAGTAGGAGAGAAACCAGGAAGCAAATCTAACAGGTGATGTGTTACAAGATGTTTTGATTCTTTTTGTAGATAATATTTATGAGTCTTGGGTAGTAGATTCAGGGGCTTCATTTCATGCCACACCCCATAGGAAACAGTTTCTAGATTATGTTCAAGGTGATTTTAGACAGGTTCATTTGGGTGACGATGCACCATGAAAAATTGTTGGAATGGGAAAGGTAAAAATAAAGCAATGCAATGGAAACCANGACATGTTCCAGATTTAAGGAAAAATATAATTTCAATAGGGCAGTTGGAAAGTGAAGGTTGTACATCCATATTTACAGATAAGACATGGAAGGTCATTAAAGGATCATTGGTGACAGAAAAAGGAGAGAAGGTAGGTACATTGTTTTTGTGTACTGGTAATACTGACTTTTCTATCTCTTTAGCTTCTACAGGAGTGGATACATCACTGTGGGATCAGAGGCTTGGACACATGAGTGAGAAGTGGATGTAGATACTTCACAAAATAAATGTGTTTCCAGATCTTAACCAAATTGATTTGGACTTCTGTGAGAATTGTGTTTATGGAAAACAAAAGAGAGTCACATTTCTGAGAGTCGGAAAAGAAAAAAAGAGTGAAAGGTTAGAGCTTGTGCATACATATGTATGGGAACCATCTCAGGTATAATCTCTTGGTGGATCTCATTATTATGTTACTTTTATTGATGATGCAACTAGAAAAACTTGGGTTTATTGCATTCGACAAAAATCTCATGTTTTTTATACTTTTAAGAAATGGAAAGCTTTGGTTGAGAATGAGACAGGAAAAAAATTGAAGTGTCTCAGATCAGATAATGGAGGTGAATATTTCAGCAAGGAGTTTGATGATTACTATTCATACCATGGTATTCGTTGAGAGAAGACAGTTCCAAGAACACCAGAAGAAAATGGTGTGTCAGAAAGGATGAATAGGACAATCATGGAGCGTGCAAGGAGTATGAGATTGCATGCTGGTTTTCCCTTACAATTTTGGGCAGATGTTGTAGATACTGTTGTTTACTTAATAAACAAAGGACCTTCAAGATCTTTGGATGGTATAATTCCAGAGGAGGAATGGACAGGAAGAAAGGTAAACTATTATTTTTTTGAAAACTTTTGGTTGTGAAGCATTTGTCCATATTGATAAAGAAAATAGAACAAAGCTTGAGGCAAAATCCAAGAAGTGTA
>JASDQU011506118.1:0-22212 GCA_032191745.1 Picea mariana | reverse complement strand
ATAGTCACAAAGGGCGCATTGGGTTTTTAGAGCTTGAAACCCCGATAGAAAAGATTAAGGCTGTGGTCTTATTGGAGCCGTTTGTGTGGACTATAGAGCCTAGCTAGGAGGGATAAGACAAGGAAAGGAGCTCATTGGTGATCAGGGATTGTAGAGAGTAGGAACTCTCGAGCACGGAGATAGCGAGACCCTGATGACCTGAAATTAAGATCAGGGGAAACCCACGGTGTAAATGCAAGAAGACTGTGGGGAGGAATTAAAGGACCTGTGGATCAGGTTTTGTGCAAGGATTCCAGCAGGGGATCAAAGGAGCCGCTTTGACTCGAAGAAGGGGATAAGGTCGATCCTGTGAGCGGGAGGTGCATGCAGAGACCCTGCAGGGTATGCGTGTGCGACCTTTACTGCATCACTCTATCGAGACCCGACCTATCTCTGGTTGAGTTGTCCCTTCTTTCGAAGGATTGATCAATGATGTTGTGGGTTCAGGGTTTCACACTTTGGATAGCAGTTGAAACTACAAGTCCTATGAAAAGATACAGGTAATCCCACATCCATTTTATCAACAATTCAGTTTGTTGATGTAACAGTGTACCCCTTTCTTGTGTAGCTTGATCATCTGGGAGATACCTGATTTGTACCGGGGATTCCCGATGAGTTCCCATAGCTTCAATGTCTTCTTTGGGATCACTTATTCCTTCATCCAATTCATATGTAATTTCTCCTTCCGGGTGTCGGCTAATTTATTGAACTACTTACTCCAAAAACGTTGCCTATTCTTTGTATCTCATAGGTCTAAACCTGGTTCCTCGAGGATTATCTTTCCTGGATGCCACCACATTCCAGTCTTGAGCATTCTTAGTTAAAATTTCATCCTCGAAATGGTCATGGGAATAGGGCTGACGAGATGATACCTGCAACATGTGCTATAGAACCAATCCCTTGGGATCGTGTTTGCGAAATCAATCAGTTTGGAATCGAAATTCCAATTGACCTAGCCTGAGTTGTTTAACATACGCGATATCTTTGACCATGCAGAATCCAATATGAAACCCATATGGTATGAAATCCCGCTTCTTGTATTTTACTAAAGTTGCATTGTATCCTTTCAAAATGTTTTGATAGAAAATTTCCCCTAACACTATAGCCTATCGGGAACATAAATGGGTAATAAGTGGAGTGCCCCTATGGCACCAAAAACCCCGATGTAGGTTTCTCATTCATCTAAATAGTAATGGCCAATTTTGGCTATAACTTTCTTTTCTTCATCTGACAATCTAGGGCATTCTTTCCTAAAGAGTAAGAAGTACAAGCTTGTAATAAACTGATCATAGATAACAACATAGGATTTTTTGTACCTGTTTTCTCATAGGATGCTGAAGTATACATGGACCTTGAGCTCCGAAGAGTGCCAATTCAGGTTCATCTCAACGAAAGCATTCCTGGCACAGATGACGTCCAGTAGATACGAGGCCATGTAGAAGGCGGGGGTATCTCCCTCCTTTGGCACCTAGGCTTGTCTGATGCAAGTGCTCATATTCTTGGAGATGATGGCACTCCAATTGAAGCCTGTGCCTAAAATGGCAACTATAAAATCCAGAGGCATCCAAGCCTCTGAAAATCAGGAGCAGTCTTTCTCCCCATGTAACATGCAGAGTAGATCCATGAGATATATGTATGGTTCCCTCAGATTGGCTGTTGGATACTAGCCAAATGTCCGGTTTGTGAATTTTTTGTCTTCTCTCCACCAAGACGCCATGATTTTGTTGGTATCGTGTGACTCATAGAAACTCGGGACAAAATAAATGCTTAGTTTTTGCTCAGAATCTTTGAGATTATAGTAATTATGAACCTCTGATGGCAGGAAGAATTCAAGGCATTTGCCGTTATCATCATTAAGCAAACATTTTTGGCGTCAATGTGGTCAATGATCCATTTCAGAAGCTCAATGCAAGGAAAGACTGGAGACTGGCTTGCCACCATGTGCATATAATCCTTGTGAATGTTGGGGAGGACCTCATCGTCGACCTTCCTTGTGTTAGGGTTGCTATGCGGGGTATATTCAAGGGGTTCTTATTTATTGATTTCTTGAAAACTTCTTCCCAGTGAGGAAATTCCATCTTGGCTCCAATACTTTCCTCTGTGTCTCCGAAAGATAGGGGTTGGAAAAAGGGCTACTTGGTGATTCTATTAATGACAAATACTATCTTGGGAGATAATTTTAATTGTCTTGCAACTGATGGGGAGGAGCCTTCTCCTATTTCTGATTCTTGCAGCTTAGGGGCTCTCGATGATTTCCCAATGGAAGGCTTCTTTGGAGGCATTGTTTCTGCAATTCAAAATTTCTTTTGAACATGCATACAAAGAAGCATTGGGTGAGGACATATAAAAATGGAATGCATGAAAACCATTAGCAGATACATACCTATAATGCTTGCTAAGATAATTTCTTAATACTCACTGAACTTTGGGCATTTCTTCTAGGTTGTTGGCCTCACCCTTCTATTTGTTTTGAATTTCTTGCTGCGCAGAATGGGACAATGCACAATGACTCGAATAGGATATAACTGTAGTATTACTACCAATCATATCAATCAATTAATATGAGTAATAATTGTAAATTCAAAATAAATTACCCTCGAATTTATGCAAATAAACCTTAACTAGTTGACGGCGGAGGCGTGGGAAAAGATGCATTGTATCGATGGGTTTAATGGATCCTTTTGATTCATGCACAAATTAGTAACTAATGTGCGATCTAATAATTAACTACCATATTTGAATGTGGCATATCTGACACATATGGAGGTAAAATTTCTTGTCGCGTCACATCACCCCGACATAGGGATTGGGGATCAACTATGTTTACTCCTTACCTCTGTGCAGTGTTTACTATTATATTTTTTTTTCGAAACCAAATGGATTGGTCTTCGATGAAATCCATTCTGGGGTTGTTCATAGGAAATAAATGATTTCATCGATCGATGTCGATGAAGTTCGGTACTCAAATACTTTGACTTTCCAAATGATTTTCACCACCTTTATCTTTCGCCAATGCCATATTTCTCAAGTGAGTCAAGGGAAAATCCTGGGTCGCTGATTCCTTGAGTAGTAATTAAGTCTCTTTCAGAGTTAAGAAGGTTCTTTGTTGTACACAAGAAATTTTTTATGAATTCAATCATGAAACATATGAGATAAGCGAAGGCATCAGTTTCATACTGAAGTGATAACAATCAAAACTGAAGATCAAGTGGTACCCCAAAAAGTAAATGGTCACAATTTTTTTTAGGGTTTGTTGAGTACTCAACAAATGGAGATTCACTGGACGAATGAAAAAAATCAGGTTCACAACGACACACATTTATTCATACCTATATATATTACAAAATTATTTATTTATTTTATTTTATTTATTTATTTATTAATGAAAGTATCATTTTAGGGCTTGACCATTCACTGGGAGGGTATCAAGTTCCCCTCTCATATTCTGCAACTGATAGGTACCTTCCTCGATTTTCTCGGCCACTCGGAAAGGTCCAAGCCATAGGCTTTGAAACTTAGAATGTTTAACCTTTGGTTCATTTTCTTTATCCCACTTCAACACTAAGTCTCCTACCTCAAATTTATTTTCTTTATCCTTATGCTTATCAAACCATCGTTTCACTATCTGTTGATGAGCTAGGAATTTCGACCTAGCCTTTTCTCTATGTTCTTCCAACATGAGTAGAGTGTCGATCCTCTGTTGCATGGATGAAGAGGGTTCCTCATTGGAATCTTGGGCCAATTGGAGAGATGGTAGATAAAGTTCGTTTGGGAGGATGGATTCCTATCTGTAGACGAAAAAGTATGGAGAATTCCCGACAACTTCCTTGGGCATGACTCTATCAGCCCATAGAGTGTTATGGAGTTGGTTGTGCCAATTTATTTGGTTATCTGTAATCGTCGTCTTCAAAATTATTACCAAGTTCTTATTAGTTGACTCGGCCACACCGTTTCCTTGAGGGTAGTAATTTGTAGAGTACTTGATCATGATCCCTTTGTCTAGAGCAAACTCTGTTAACAAGGTAGAAGAAAAGTAAGTTGCATTATCAAAGACCAAAATGGAGGGGACATCAAACCTTGTGATCAAATTTTGTTCTATAAATTGGATTACTACCTTCTCATTTATATGATTCAAAGGAATGGCCTCTATCCACTTTGTGACATAGTCAGTGGTAGTAAGAATGTACTTGTGCATCTTTGAAGATATAGGAGTAATTTCTCCTATGATATCCAAGCCCCATTGCTCAAAAGGCCTGGAAATAGTCATGGGCTGAAATGGGATTGTTGCTCTTTTCTCCTTTCCAACACTTATTTGATAAGTCTTACAGCTCCTAGTGTGAGTATGAGCATATTTTAAAAATGTGGGCCAGTAATAGTCATCTCTCAGAATATTATGGGCGGTGGTGTTCCCTGCAAAGTGTCTTTCGGTGAGGCCATCTTGGAGTTCCCTCAACACCTTTTCAGTGTCTTCTCGTTCGAGAAATCTCAATAGTACCCTGAATGTCCCAAGAACCTCAACCCTAAGGAAAGGAGAGCCTTGAGATTGAAACAACCTCTGTGATGTAAAAGATAAGCTAAATCCTTGTAATGACAGTCTTGTCTTGGGGAGATGTATGCTACTTCATTTCACCATAGCATCATTTTGTTTTCCCACACAGGATATTCATTTGCTTGATCGTGCACTTCGGTTGTGAGCTTGCACAAACCTTTCCCCTTTACTAGCTTGGAAGGTTTTATATCTAGATAAAATTTCTGGACTAATTCCATCCAGTTACCTCTTCTTTCCCCATCTCTTGTTGGGTAGATAGGGATCGGACCGCGGGGTGTGGCACAATGACCTTATTGTGATTCTTGAGGATGTAAGACCTGAATTTATTTATGGCCTTATAGACCGCATAGGCATATTTGTTTATGGTAGGATAATTGAGATCAACTCCTTGAATATTGGTACTCATAAATGACATTGGGGCTTCGTTGTTGTAATCATCCTTCTGAGTCAAAACTGCAGCTAGTGATTGGTCGGAGGTGAAAGTATAAAGGTTAACACCGGGGCCCAAGATATCGCTGCTTTGATATTGTTGAAAGAATCTTTTTGTTCATCATCGCACTTAAATTTGACATCCTTGCGAATCATCCTTTGCAAGGGTTTGATAATTTCGATGACGTCGAGAGTGAATTTCCTCACAAAATTGATTTTCCCAAAAAAGGAGTGCACAGATTTCTTGTTATGGGGTAGTAGGAGTTGAGCTAAGGCATTAATCCTTTCGAGGTCTATGTGGATCCATGATTGAGATATAATATTTCCTAACAATTTCCCTTCCTCAACACCAAATATAGTTTTCTTGGGGTTCAAAGATATACCGTATTTTTGACACCATTCAAAAATCTGAGTTAAGTGCTAGATGTGTTCTTCTCTATTTTTCGAATACATTGTTACGTCATATAAATATACTACCATGCACCTATTGATAAGTCCCCAAAAGGCCACATCCTTGGCGCTTTGGAATGTTTCTCCCGCATTGATTAGCCCGAAGGGAATACGGTTATAAGTGAAGGTTCCCCATTTGGTTCGGAAAGTGGTTTTCAGACGGTCTTCCTCTGAAACCAACACTTGGTTGTAGCCTGAGAAACCATCTAGTAGAGAGAATATCTTTGAGCCCAAAACGGTTTGCAAGAGTTTCTCCATCAGTGGGACTGGATAATTTTTCTTTTTTGAAGCTCTGTTGAGGTTCCAAAAATCTACACAAAGTTGGATTTCTCCCGATATTTTCCTTACCATGACAAGATTTTCCACCCAGGCATAATGCCTAACCTGGAAAATTATATTTTCATCTAGAAGCTTCCTCAATTCCTGATACATGAGGGGTTCCAGGGATGGGTGATACTTTCAAAGATTTTGCTAGAAAGGTTTCATTTCGGGTTTCAACGGGATGGTGTGTTCAATAATACAGGTGTTGTACGTTTTCAAATCCTTATAGGAGCATGTCAAAACATCCTGGTATTGCTTGAATAATTTGAGGTAGGCCTTCCTCTCTCCCTTAGGTATAGTTTTTCCGAGATTCACATTCTTCGGGACCTTTAGAGTCCCGAGATTCATAGTTTCATGGAGGGGTCGGGAGCTACCAGTATTCACATTTTTGGGTCCTTTAAAATGATCCTTTAGATCAAACAAACTCTCTAGGTTAGCTATCCCCTTTGGGATTATGTGAGCCTTCAATTTTCTGACATCTTCTCTTGTTTGGCGGTTAGTTCCAATTGTTTTCTCTTGGAACTCTTCATCGTCTATGGCTATATCTTTGAAGTTGTCTTGGTTGGTCAATAAGTTTATGATTTTCTCATCACCTTCAAAAAATTTCCAATTAGAAATGTTGTTCGACACGGACGACTTGTAGAGAAACTCTATAGTGAACCTGGATCCTTCATAATCTTCTAAAGATGACAGTCTGGAAGAAGCTGTGGCTAAGGAGTCAACAAGAATATTTTTTGCTCTGGGAATTGCAGTGATATTGAAAGCCTCAAAGCATTCTATTAGCCTATGCACCTGTTGCTGATAGTTTCTAAGATGAGGTAAAATGTAGTGTATGGTATTTCTTACTTGTATGATAATAATTTCAGAGTCTCTGAAGACTTTTAGTTTCTTGACACCCAGGTCTATGGATTTCTTTAACTCCTGTGCTAGAGCTTCATACTCGACAGTGTTATTGGTACATTTGAATTCTAACCTACAGGACAAGAAATGACGTTTACCTTTCGGGTCGATGAGGATGAAACCTGGTCCTGACCCTTATTTTGATTTATATCCATCAAAATAGAGGGTCCAAATTTGCGAATGACAATCGCTCCTTTCTCTCCCATCACTAGTGTTTTGTTCTCCAATATTTTCTTTCACAAGTCCTAGCGTGGTGTTTTGACAGAAGAGAGAATCTCCTATCGGCATCAAGGATTCTTCTTGAAATATTATTTCAAAGTTTTGAGTAAGCGGAACATTGGATATGAGAGAAGCCAAATTGCCAAAGTGAGAATCACAGGAATTGTTTCCCAATATGGAGAAATCAGTAGAGGCTGGTCCGTTCAGGGTTTCTAGATCAGTGACCATATGCTTCATATATCTCTCCCTATCGATTCTGATCATGTTCTTGTAGCCCTTCAATGGTATACAAAGGTGTGCCCAGTCTGCACTGAAATATCCATTTATCTTTTCAGACCAATCTCGGCTTAACAATAGCCCATATGCCTCAGGGATATCCACCACAATTATTTCAACCACCTGTACGAAATTAGGATGTTTCGCTATCCTGATCATCACATATTTGATTTCTCCCATGACCTTGACCTGGGTTATGTCCAATTGTATGACATGTTTATCACTTTTGAGACGGACAACACCCTATTTATTACAAATGGCCAAGGGTATTATATTAGAGGACGCCCCAAAATGTACCAAAAAATTGTGAAGATTCATGTTAAAAACTTCGAATGTTAAAAGGAAAGGTGGTACAAAAGGCTTCTCCTTCCTACCTTATGAGTAGGTATTTATGGTTGGATTTCTTTCCAAATATGTTCAAGATAGATCTTTCTTCTGACCGTTGCATGTAGTCAGGTCTTCTACCAAGCTCATATCTTGCAACATAAAGGCTTTCTGCCGAGGAATCCTACATATATCCATAATTGATATATTAGCCTTCAGATTTTTCAAATCTTCGACTACGTTGTAATCTAGTTTGGGAAATTCCTTGGTATGGATGATTATAGGATTTTCTTTAGGAGAGAAAGGTATTTTTGGGTAATTTGGAGTTAACTTACTTTGCAGGGCCTGGGCAACGTCGGTATTTTTTGAGTCGGGTTGACCTTTACTACGCATTTGTACTACCGAAACTTTCTTGGGTTGTTCTTGAGACTCAAACAAATCATCTGAAGATGCGATTACCTTGGGATCCCATATCAACATGGTTGTGTCTTGTGGTGGGTCAACTTCTTCTTGATCGACAATATTCATAGCTGAACTACTTGACTGTTCGGTCAACGAGACTTCATCTAGAAAATGATTGACCATTAAGTTCATGGTGTGGAGCCATTGGGAATTCTCTTTCAGAGTGGTTCTCCCGGTGATAGGTGCATAAAGAATTAGACACAACATTCCCTAGGTGAATGTTTAGGTTGGCTCGGGGAGGTTCAATTGCTTTGAAAGGATGGTTTCTTTTAAAGAAAGGCTTATAGGGATTTTGGCCTTGGTTTCCTTCCCCTACGCTTCTTTTCATGTCTATAATCTCATTTGATAGTTTCTTGACCATGCACTGTAGATCTTCTATATCTCCATTACCCTTGTCGGGAGTTTGTTCAACCGCTTTCCCTGATGGTCTAGTCAAAAGGAGTCCTCTCCTAGGAGGGGGCTGGCTTTATTTTCTCACTAGAGCGGCTTGGCCCTCTTTACATACTTTCATCTAGAATTATATCATCTTGGGATCTTCAAAATTCCCTGCAAGGTTTTTCTTGGCGGCTCTTTTAACGAACATGGAAATAGAATTTGGAAGCACGTTGGCATAAACCTGAATTTGCAACTCTTGAGTGGGGTTTTCCGTGGGCTCAAACTTGTTTAAGATGGTCGTGAATATTTGATTGAAATCTTTGAACTTCTCTTTTGGGGTCATGGTGGCTGCAAACAACTTAGCCACCAAGGCTCCTATAGTAGTTTCTTCTGCAAGTTTTTTTAGAAAATCCTTTTCGAATTTAGTCCAACTGGTTATAGATCCTACCGACAAATTAAAATACCACGTGGAGGCCGAATTCTCAAACGTGTAGGGAAAAAGTCTACATACCATGTCCTCATGTTGAACGTTCATAAGCCTTATCGCAAGTATGAAGTTCTTGATATGATCTTCAGGCAAACTTGAAGTTTCATGGTTGTACTTGGGAAGTAGCTTTTTCGACTGCCGAGGAAGATTTTGTACTCGTCCAGGGATGGCCACGACATCTACGACCAACCAAGGTTGGTTGTCTTGAAGTGGAAGTTCTGTTTCCTCCTCATGACCATTGCTACCTTCCATATCTTTGGAGTTGGAGTCAAGCTCTTCTTCTTCCAAAAATTCCTTAGGCTCGAGGATGTCGCTGGCTGGCGTCTCAGGTATTAGATCAAGAGGTTCTTGTATTTTGGTGATCGCAAAATCTATTAAGTCTTCGACGGAGTGTACGAAAACTTTGTTGGGAGTGCTAACCTCCAGTCTACTTTTTTGTTTTCTCCAAGGGAGGATGGAAGTTAAGGATAACGCGTCGATTTGTTGGGTGTAGGCTTTGGTGATTCTCTTGAATTGATTCACTTCCCCGTGAGTGAGGGCGTAAGGTATTTCAGGGTGAAAAGCTGCTTCCTCATCAGACCGAGGTGAGTTACCCGCTTCAGGAGTACTTAGTAAATGTGGGTTGTCTGTCGGGTGACTAGCCATGCGTGTGGGCCGTTACGAATCTGTAGGTTGTTCAAAATTCTATATAACTTATATTTTCAGCCATTCATTCTCAGGCCCTCCTTCTAGTGCCAATTCTATTGATGGGTCTTAAATCCCTTGATTTCAACAGTAGGAACCAAACCTGCCACCGAGGGCCAATTAGACTCTGCAACGTTTGAGATGGAATGGTTCTCTGGATCTTGCGATCTGACCTATTTATCTATGGCCTTTGTGTTTTCTTGTGAAGTCTCTCCCTTCAAGTAGGACTATTCCTTTATGTATTTTCTCTTGGGTGGGACTGGTTTGAGAGACGCAAGCCAACATAAGACAACTTGACAAGTAACAACATTGAATTTCCTCTACTGGAAAGAGGCTCGGCTTGGGATAACCCTCTGCTCAAACATGCAGACAGTGATTCTATACCAAAGGGCCTAGTAATAATACATTAACCAAATGAGCATCCAATTACTACTTGAGAATCTAATTAAAAGAAAGAAAAAAACACATGTAACCAAGATCATGGCAACCAAAATAATTCATCTACCATAACATTCATCACATAACAACATAATGATTTATCTTCATTATTAAAGCAAAGAACATCAAAAAACATTGCACCAGATAACTTGACAACATAATTGATTCCTCTTACTCATTTACAGGATCATTCTTGGAACAGGATAGGAAGTAATTCTTCTCCAAACTCCAATCACATACATCTGATGAAAATAACTTGTCTTTGGTCTAAAAGGACTTGTCAATTCATAGCAGTCTAAAAATAATTATCAACAATCAAAAGGAAAGAGTTCTTACAAAAACCATGGACTCTTGGTTAATCGGTCGATGTCTCTATTTATAATATAAAATTCAACTGTAATTAATGGATAAATACAATTTAGGTCAAACAAAAATCGCCATGTGGCATGATCATCTGACGGTTTCTTTCAACAGTCCACCTTAGATGTCTCTTGAAAAGGGTGACTTCTCTCATATTCAGACTAGCTGATAAACATATGTTCACAGGTTTGAGCCCATGGCAACCTATGTTGTTCCATAGGGAAACATATAATCCTCTAATATCCACTACATGCGTCTAGTACTTTACCAAATTGGATTTCAGTTGTTGCAGCATGGCTTGAGCTCTGATCGGGTATCTTGCGAATTGTTGCACTTTCCCTGGCTTTGCATCAGTGACCTTTGCGCACTCTTTGTCCCAAAGAGAGTCTTGTATGGAGTGCATCTTGAACACATCGCTCAGGTTAGTAAATTCATTGGGGGTGTCGAATTCAGGGAGATCGACATCTTCATTATTTTATTAATTTTATCCCAGTGTTTTTGGCACTTGGCCCATTTCTCTTGGATTTCTTAGTGTGGGTCTCGGGTCATCTTCTCCCCGTATTCGACAGATTTCTTCATGCGGCCGAGACTACTTTTTCCAACTAGCCGAATGCCATGATTTTCCTTTTCTCAAACCTCCTGGACTGCCTCAATGTATTTGAGTCTTTCTATTGCCTTCAATGCCTTGTCATGCCACCTCTCCATTTCTTTGCATGTTGTGAGTGCCATGACAGTATCCTCCTAGAACTCAACTATGTTCTCGGTTAATAGGCGCCTTTCCTTCTTGAGCTCGTTACAAACTTCGTTGAACTCATCCTTCAGATACACAGTGGTTTTTGTAGCTTCTTTATAGTATTGGACAAGATGGCACATGTGTTTGAGCTCTTTTCGGGTGTCAGCTAGTTCCTTTTAATCTCTCCTAGCTCTATCCTGAGCGACATCTAAGAGAGTGTTTCCTATGTCGAACAGTTCGGACGTGCAAGCATCTGCAGTGCTGATTAAGTTCTCTTCTCTGGTAACCATGATGGATTGATCCAAAGTGATCCTTCAAATTTTCATGGTCCTTTGAACCATGGCCTTCCTATGTTGATCGTAGGAGATCGCATAGATGTATGCTACTTCATCTACTGGTTTTGGTATCTATTGATCTCCCCATGTGAGGCTATTTCTCAAGCTACCCATGGTGTATATTTTCTCAGGAGTGGGATCTCGAACTTCTTTTCTCTATTTTGTAGATCTGGCCTCTGCTTGTCATTCGTCGGGGATTTCAATATTGGGTGTAATGGAGGCATCAGGTACAAAATCATCGCTTACTTTCTCATCGGACGTATAACTGTCGATTTCCTTTTATGGAGTTTCATGACATTGTCCTTCTTCTGCTTCCTGTTTCTTGGACTCTCTTATGTCAAGGCCACCTTTGGACCCTATTTCCTTTTGTAAGACCTGCTTGTATTGGACCTTGGGCTCAGGGGAAGTGGTTTTCTCAGGACCCTTTTCCTCTTGGATTCGCACCGGGGTGCCGTGAGAAGGTTTCAGACTATTGTCGTCACTGTAAATATGTATAAGAGTGCTCACAGGATTGGGCGCATGTGTCTCTATCGAGACCCGACCTGTCTTTGGTTGAGTTGTCCCTTCTTCCGAAGGATCGATCAACGATGTTGCGGGTTTATGGTTTCCTAACCCATGGGCGTTGTCGGGGACTGTGGACCCAGGATCGTTCAACTCCATCGAGACACTTTGGACAAAAATTGAAACTGCAGGTCCTATGAAAATATACGGGTCATCCCGCATCCGTTTCATCAGCAGCTCGATTTGTTGATGTAACAGTGTACCCATTTCTTGCGCATCTTGATATTCAGGGAGATCCTTAATTTTTACCAGGGATTCCCGATGAGTTCCCGCAGCTTCAATTTCTTCTTCGGGATCACTTATTCCTTCACCCAATTTATATGCAGTTGCTCCTTCTGGGTGTTGGATAATTTCTTGAACTGCCTGCTCTAGAAACATTGCTTGTTCTTCATAGCTCACAACTCTAAACCTGGTTCCTCGAGGATCAACTTTCCTGGATGCTACCACATTCCAGTCTTGAGCGTTCTCAGTAAAAATTTCATCCTCGAACTGGTCATGGGCATAGGGCCAATAGGATGATACCTACGACACATGTTGTAGAACCAATCCCTTGGGATCATGTTTGCGAAATCGGCTAGTTTGGAACCGAAATTCCAATTGACCTAGCCTGAGTTGTTTAGCATACATGGTATCTTTGACCATGTAGAATCTGATATGAAACCTATAGGGTATGAAATCCCACTTCTTGTCTTTTACTAAAGTTGCACCGTATCCTTGCAGGATGGTTTGATAGCAAATTTCCCCTAACACTAAATGGTCAGGAACATAAATTGGTAATAAGTGGGGTGCCCTTGTGACCAATTTTGGCTATAACCTTTTTTTCTTCATCTGAAAATCTAGGGCATTCTTTCCTGAAGAGAAAGAAGTACATGCATGCAATAAACTGATCAAATATAACAACATAGGATTTCTTGTACCTACTTTCCCATAGGATGCTAAAGTATACATGGACTGCGAGCTTCGAAGAGCTCCAATTCAGGTTCATCCTAGCAAAAGCATTACTGGCATAGATGAAGTCTAGTAGATAAGAGGACATGTAGAATGTGGGGGTCTCTCCCTACTTTGGAACCTGATACTGTCTTATGTAGGTGTTCAACTTATTTGAGATGATGGAACCCCAATTTAAGCCTATGCTTGAAATGGCGACTGTAAAAGCCAGAGGCATCCAAGCCTCTGAAAATTGGGAGGATTCTTTCTCCCCATGTAAATTAAAGTGCAGAGCCATGAGATATATGTATGGTTCCTTGAGATTGGCTGTTGGATACCAGCCAATAGTCCAGTTTGTGAATTTTTTGTCTTCTCTCCACTAAGACACCATGATTTTGCTGGTATCGTGTGACGCATGGAAACTCAGGACGAAATCAATGCTCAGTTTTAGCTCGAAATCTTTGAGCTTATAGTAATTCTGAACCTCTGATGTAAGGAAGACTCTGACACATTCACTGTTATCATCATTAATCAAACATTTTTGGGTGTCAACATGGTCAATGATCCATTTTACGAGCTCAATGCAAGGAAAGATCAAAGACTGAATTTATACCATGTGCAGATAAGCCTTGTGAATGTTGGGGAGGACCTCATCATCAAGTTTCCTTGTGTGAGGGTCGCTATGCGGGGTATATCCGAAGGGTTGTTATTTATTGATTTTCTTGAAAACTTCTTCCCAGTGAGGAAATACCATCTTGGCTCCAATACTTGCCTCCATGTCTTTGAAAGTTGGGGGCTAGACAAAGGGATCCTTGGTGATTCTCTTAATGATGGATACTAGCTTGGGAACAAATTCTAATTGTCTCACAACTAATGGGTAGGAGCCTTCTCCTATTTTTTATTCTTGCATCTTAGGGGCTCTCGGCGATTTCCTGGTGGAAGGCTTCTTCGAAGGCATTGTTCCTAAAATTTAAAATGTCTTTTGAACATGCATACAAAAAAACGTTGGGTACATACATATAACAATGGAATGCATGAAAACCATTAGCATATACATCCCTGTAATGCTTGCTAAGATAATTGCTTAATAATCACTGGACTTTGGGCGTTTCTTCTGGGTTGTTGGCCTCACTCTTCTGTTTGTTCTGAATTTCTTGTTGCGCAGAATGGTGCCATGCATAGTGACTTGAATAGGATATAACTTGAGAGGTACTACCATTCATATCAATCAGTTAATATGAGTAATAAATGTAAATTCAAAATAAATTACCATTGAATTTCTGCAAATAAACATTAACTGGTTGACGACGGAGATGCGGGAGAAGATGCATTGTATCAGTGGGTTTAACGGATCCTTTTGATTCTTGCACGAAGTAGTAGCTAATGCATGATCTAAGAATTAAATACTAGCTTTGAATGTGGCATATCTGACTCATATGGAGGTAAAATGTCTTGTCGCATCACATCACCCCGGCGTAGGGATCATGGATTGGCTATGTTTACTCCTTACGTCTGCGCGGTGTTTACTATTACATTTTTCTGCCGAAATCGAATGGATTGGTCTTTGGAGAAATCCTTCTTGGGGTTGTTCGTAGGAAAGAAACGCTTTCAATGGCTGACACCGATGAAGGTCGGTACTCAACTACTTTGACTTTCCAAACTATTTTTACCACCTTTATCTTTCGCCGATGCCAAATTTCTCAATTGATTCGAGGAAAAATCCTAGGTCACCGATTCCCTGAGTAGTAATTAAGTCTCTTTCAACGTTAAGAAGGTTCTTTGTTGTACACAAGAAAAATTTAATTAATTCAATTATGAAACATATGAGATAAGCGAAGGCATCAATTTCATACTGAAGTGATAACAATCCAAGCCGAAGATCAAGTGGTGCCCCAAAAAGTAAATGGTCACAGACTTTTTTAGGGTCTGTTGAGTACTCAACAAGACGCAAGGCTACATTATTACTAATGCATTGGAGAACTTAAGTATGAAATCAAGGTTAATTTAATTTCAACAAATGCATTGGAGAACTTAAGTATGAAATCATTATGCCCAACCACCTTCCATTATGAATATAACCCGTGTACAAATTGTAATAATATGTACATGTTTATTAGTACAATAG
Source organism: Picea mariana (assembly GCA_032191745.1). NCBI lineage: Eukaryota > Viridiplantae > Streptophyta > Pinopsida > Pinales > Pinaceae > Picea > Picea mariana. Next base: position 7,218 of record JASDQU011506118.1, on the reverse strand, counting down.
ATTTAATTATCTATAGTGTACATAACCATTACAACAAACCCTAGCACCTAGTCAATGATTTTAATAATACTAAAATGAGAAAGTAGGGATTTTTCTTACCTCCATTGTAAATTTATTACTTCCCTCAATTTCAAATTATTAATGAGGATAGAGATTTTAGATAAGCCCCATGTTATATTATTTAATTATATTAAATTTTATTCCATGAATCATATCTATCTACACACCATCTGGTGTATTTATATCTATCCCGAATATCTGAAGAGATTTAATTAACCATTGTTAGTACATCATGGTAAGATAGGTCGAATATAATATAATATAACACTACAATTCAATAGCATGAGAGTAATAGTACCATTAAGAAATTAATCTATTGGCGAAGTTAAAACTGATATATAAAATTGATAATCACAACTTGAATGGGTTGAAGGCTGTGTAAAATTGAACAAAAGGTGGGGTGTTCTAGGCGAGATTACCGTGTACTATTTTAAGAAGTTTTGTAGATTTATGTTTATTTAGAATTTGAATAAATAAAAATAATCGCCAGAGACTTTTCTTTTTCCAGAAAGAAAATTACACTATTATATTATTATGAAATATAACTTGTTTACAAACGTTGACAGTCTCTCTGCAGCAAGGGATCTCTATGAATGGCTATGTACCGAGGCCCAATTATTGAGGTCGGAAGCAGAGCCAGAAATCAAGGATCAAGACCGAATACCAGACTAAAAGTGTTGTCAGTCCATGCTCAGAGTGAGAACAAAAAAAAGAACAATTGTCACAGATTATAAAGTAATATATATAGAGACTGGTGTAACGATTGGACTGGGTAGCAAAGTGAGAACATATTACCACTGTAACGCAAACACGGGATGGTTGACGCATCGATTTCTCGTGTAAAAAGTAAAAGAAGGTGCGTACCATTGGCCCTATCAATCGATGCATGTGAGGCACATTCAGTAATTGGACCATGAGATTCAAATGCAATTTAAGGTCAAGACCCCTACGCAGGTTATGTTGGCCGAGCAAAAGCAGTAGAGGCAAGGATGGAAGCAAGGTCAATAGGAGCGATGGCAGCAGAGACATAGGAAATAGAGGCGATGGAAAGAAAGCAGGTAACAAATTATCCAATTGTATAACGAGATCGAGTTGAGATAGTTTCATTGAAGTTGGGGAACTGTGCCAAGATGGCACCCAGGTTTTGTGGGCCCTTCTAGATACTAGCTCAAATTGGACACGTAGCATATCATTTTGCATTTTCAACTAATCTAAGAATTCATAATGTATTTCATGTTTCTTTGTTGAAAACGTATATTCATGACCCTACTCATATGATTGATAGGAACTTGGTGCAGGTGGAACCCGAGGGTGAGTTCCAAGTGGAGCCCCTGCGCATTCTGGACTGGAGAGAAATAACACTTCAGAACAGAGCCGTCGCTCAGGTAAAGGTGCAATGGAAGCACTTTAGTCCTGAGGAGGCCACCTGGGAATTGGAGGGAGATTTGCGGAAATCTCATCCAATCCTATTCTAGGAAAGGAACGAACATTGAGGATAGTGTTTTACTAAAGGGGGAAAGGATGTGACATCCCCCAAAAATAAAATATTTTTATTTTTGTGTGCTGGAAAGTTATTTCCGTTTTTGGTGAATTCAAATCTGGAATTTTTTTTTCCATTTATGGCAATTCTGAATTTCGAATTTAATAATTGTATTTAATTATTGTGACTATTGGGCAGAGATCTGTTTGGACTCAACTAACTATTTGACTATGACATTTGTATCACAACAGAATATTTATATTTACTGTAGGAGGACAAATGGAACAACCATGTTAAAAATCAGCTGACCATGACTCCATGAGTGGGGAACAAGTTGGAACTACCTCTGGGATGATTATTACAAGTGGAAAATTAGAGATTTGGCCACTGGTAGCCCCTGAGAATCAAGGATTAAGAAAGCTATGAAAATCCCCAAAGAAGGGAAAAAGACTTGGGCAAAAAATTGATAAATAACATATGTGAGGAGGCAGGACGCTGCCAAGTATGCTGGGAAAGGATTTCTGAGCTCACTTGTTGTTATGAACACTGTAGATTGAGTGTGAGGCAAGAGGATCTTGCTGAAACAGAATTGCCTTGCTGTTATGAGAGTAAGTGTGAGGCAAGAGGATAACTATTGGAATTGAAGGACATTAATGAGGAGGAGTTTCCAAGTTCACCCTCATGGATTAATGGTCAGGCTAGGGGGTGAATCGGGCAAGTGACATTGGCTGCCCTATTCTATGGTTGGGAGGAACGTGGTTGTTCCCTTTGTCTTCAAATGGATTGGATTCAGATATGTTGATCTACCCCTCTCTATCATGAATGGCTATGCTTTTATTTCAATGTCATATTAAATCAAAAAAAGGAATGATGTCCACCCTCTATCTGAATGATTTTTCTGATGCATTGTATTGATTAAATTGGAACTGTAAGGTTTTCCATTTTTGTTTGTTGTGCGGAATATATGTGAAGGAAATATGTAATTATATTTCTATGGGTAAGGAAAGGAGGAGATTAACGACAATGAGGCAGATCCTCTCTGTAGATAAATCCCCAGGAAACCAAACTCAGATCCCTCGGAACATCATTTATAATGACCAATCTTTGATGGAATGATATTCTTAATCATGTATTTACATAGATGCACAGATCTAGTACCGTTGATGTTTAATTCATTGATTAAAAGAGGCTCTAAGTGAATATTATAGAATTTACCTTATACAGAAAATTTTATCCTTTGTGCCCTTCTATGCATATAAAATTACTAAGTCCTTAGGCTTTTAGAATTATGTGAGGTAAAGGTATATCATGTCCTTCTACACCTTCAGTCTCCCAGAAACGAAAGTAAGAGTTCTCCCAGAAAACGAAAATCAAGATTATCCGCAAAGGATAAAGACCAGGGAGTGATGAAAATAGTGTGAAGAGTTACAGTAGAAGCAGAGTACTCTTTTCCCTTGCATTTTGATTGAATTATTACCTTAATTTTTTTTTCAACAGGAAAACTTAGTCCAACTTTCTTTTCGCCTTCCAGAGGTTCGTGTATATTGATGTATGGATTTTGAACTCACGAAGTTCCGAACCCTGAAACCCCCAAGCTTCCACTTTTCACATTTCAGAAGTTGGTTACATAAGAGGTTTGGGGCACTTGAACTCACAAAGTTCCGAACCCTGAAACCCCGAAATGTGGGTCCCACCTTTTCTTTTTCACTTTTTTTTTTCGGAAGTTTATTAATGTTGTATGTTTGGCATTTGAAACCCCGAAGCTTCCACTTTTCGCATTTCAGAAGTTGGTTACATAAGAGGTTTGGGGCACTCGAACTCACGAAGTTTTGAACCCCAAAACCCCAAAATTCGGGTCCCACCTTCTCTTTCTCACATTTTTTAGAAGTTTGTTTATGTTGGATGTTTGGCATTTGAAACCTCGAAACACCGAATCCAAAAATCTTGCAGTGTTGGTCCCACATACTTTCATCTTTTGGAATTCGGGAGTTGTTGTGTGTTGTTGTTTGGCATTTGAAACCCTGAAACCTCGAATCCCGAAATCCCAAAGTTTTGGTCCCACATCCTTTCACCTTTCAGAATTCGGGATTTGTTGTGTGTTGTTGTTTGGCATTTGAAAACCCGAAACCCTAAATCCCAAAATCTTGAAGTGTTGGTCCCACATCCTTTCACCTTTTTGAAATTCAGGAGTGGTTGTGTGTTGTTGTTTGGTGTTTTGAAAACCTCGAAACCCTGAATTCCGAAATCCAGAATTGTTAGTTCGTTTCTTTTTCGCAATTCAGGAATTGTTGTATGTTGAGTGTTTGGTTATGAAAACCATGAAACCCCGAACCCTGAAATCCCGAAATGAGGGTCTCACCTTTTCCTTTTTCTCATTTCAAAAATTTATTTATGTGAATGTTTGGACACCAGAACTCATGAAGTTTCGAACCCCAAAATCCCGAAGTGTGGGACCCACCTTTCCTTTTTTACATTTCAAAGGTTTGTATATGTTGTTGTTTGGGCACTTTCACTCATGAAATCCCGAACTTCGAATTCTCGAAGTATTGAACACCTTTCACAATTTCGAGAGGTGTTGTGTGTTGATGATTGACCTTTGTATTCATGAAATCCCAAACCCCGAAACCTCGAAGTGTTCAGCATCTTTTCACAATTTCGGAAAATGTTGTGTGTTGATGTTTGACTCTTGTACTCACGAAACCCCGAATCCCGAAACACCGAAATGTTGGCCCACAGTTGTTCCGTATTTTAGATTTCGGAAAACAATAGGGTCCTTTGTTTTTTTCGGCACTTGTGATCGCTAAAACCCGATGGACCTCTGTTACTTCACAAAGCTGTAGGAACATAGTAGGAATTATTGTTATAGGAACAACTCAAATACTGTAATGAATGGACTGGTAGAAAACGTTGGAGGATATTCATCCAGGATAGGATTATAATAATAACAGTTCATATTAAAGCTCACTGTGTATGGGGCATGACCAGTACCTAAATTATTATATGGAGAAGATATAGGTATATACTTAATTGTAGGTGGAATTAAGTACAGACATTAATAGAGAGTTAAAGCGAATTTTCTACAGTAAAATGATAATATTCGCCTTTACACGTGCACATAGCAGACAGTCAAGTCACCTACTATTCGAGTAGTCATGAAGATCCAAATTTTCAATCACAAGCATAACTAAGTGTGCATAACTGATTACTTTGACAATTTCCTGTTCGAAGTAAACTAGACTGGTGTAATAATATCATTTGGATCAAATTAAATCTTACCTCTCTTAAATCCTAAGCTTAAACGAAGTTGAATTGTGTCATAGAAAAGAGTTTTCTTTTTTTATGGTGATTTTTTTTTTAGGTTCATTACATAAGATATATTTATGTATGGAAGTAATTGTGCGAATTAGAAGATTTGTTACAAAAATCCTACAATATATATATATATATATATATATATATATATATATATATATATATCAGAAGGTGTAAATGAAAAAATTGTAGGACAATTTGGTCTAATTGACCACGTATTGAAATGTTGGAAATAATAATTGGAATAAATCAGTTAACACAAGTGAAATTCTTGAACTAAATATGAGGGGTGTGAAGGCCCAATGAAATCAAAGACATTCTGGAACCCTTAAATGGTTTTACACATATTTTGATAAATTCATAACTTGTGAACAACAACATAAATTTCCTAGTAATGAGAAAAGAAAAGAAAATAGCATGGTTGGTCGTAATGAAATTTATGGAAGATGAATCAGTATGGGAACAAATCAAACTTATTACAGTAACGCGTCCTGAAATCAATTAGAAATAGGTATACACATATTTGACAATAGTCTAGAATCATTATCCAGTTCAAAACTCTAATTATAAGAAGAGGCCCGTGTGGTGATAACATTGAGTAAAATTGATGAAACAATCATTATATCATTACAAGTAGGCGGGAGAAAAACCCTGTAACTCTTTTTCAAAGAACTTATTACATATCTTTCCCAGACTTGAAATCAAATGATACAAAAGTTGGAACAAAAATACACATTTTAACGAAAAACTGGAATGGGACCATGCCCTTGTTTTGCTAAGACCAGGGAAGGTGATTCAAAGAGTTACTAGGCACAGAACCCGAATACCTTTTACATTGGGGATAGGCATGGACATCTGGAACTTGCACAAGTGAAATATCTGCAAAGATGTACCATTTAAATATTAGTAATTGTACAAAAGAAAGGTAAATGAAAAACATCAACATAATGATAAATGCTAGTAACAGAGTATTCCAGAGTGGCACTCAAATTATGACATGCAGACTCGTGTCTTTCCATTGTCGCATTTTGGCTGGATAGATGTCTGAGCCAAGGGAGGATGGTCTAGTGACTCCCTGATGTGTACCCTCACATCAACAGGGTCCCATCATTTGTGTTGGTACCAAATCAGATAATTATTTTCTTATAAAATGAAATAATCAACAATGCTAACATGTAACATATAAGTTGTTAAAACAAGACATGTGAGCAGACCGAAGACATAGTATTGACAATTTCACATAGAACAGAGGTTGTATTAAATTGTTGATTTTAAACCCTGCCTAAAACAAATTCCATAGAGTCTTTATAAATCAACAGTAGATACATAGATAACATTCTACGAAATCCAAATGGTATATATACTAATCGCATACCATGATAATGACAAGGTTCCCTACAAGATCAAATATTGTATGCCATAGAGTATTTTTAATGGACTGTTCGAATACCACATAGGTCACTTTGTAATGGCACAGGACAAGAATGTAATAAACATGAAGAAAATAATATTCGTGTGGGAACCAACTAAGGGTTTGATGAAACTACAGAGGGATGGGTTCATCCTTTACAAAGGAAATGCATCATATTATACTACAACACAGAAGGAACTTCCACTCCAATAGGAACCCCACATAGCCTTACGAAGATTTAATTTCAGACCTCAAAATACATCAGACCGAGGGTCCATAAAGAATAGCGATAGTAGAAAATAATGAAACCCTAAGAATTAAAGTATATACGAGGAAACTATGTAAGTTTATTTTCTTTGATTTCAGAACAAGGGGTGGCATGCCAAGACTTTCAGAGAACTCGAGAAGGAAACAATCGAATAATACAACTTTCTCCAGGAGCGGAATTAACCCAGAAAGATTTTCAAGGAATAACGATAAGGGAAAACTTAACATTCTAAAACTTACCAAGGAAGATGAATGCGTTGGTTGTCCCACCAGGAAATGGCCTCCACATCGACAACCTCTCTACTGAGAGTTAACATGCAGAACCATCTGCTGAGGAATAACACGCAGAGCCATCTACTGAGAGTTAACACGCAGGGCCACCTGCTAAGGAATAACACGCAGAGCCATTTCAGGGCTTCACAATGACAAAAGGAAAACATGTTTAACCCTAGGAATACTCCTTATGATGCAGAATATATGTTGAGGGAACAATGGTGGGTTTGGCCATGTGATGGGGTAGAGTTGGCACGGTTCAGGTGGAGTAAAGGACAAGAGGAACCATCAAAACTGTAATGATCCCAAGCCATTATGCAAGGATCATCACTGTTTTGGTGTCTTTTTAAAACTTTTTCCTGGTTGTGGTATTTCGTCAAAAACTTTGTTGATCTACCTTTTAGATGTGTTTATA
>JASDQU011506117.1:0-22948 GCA_032191745.1 Picea mariana | reverse complement strand
CAATAATCCGATTCTCTCCTTCATCACTCACTATAAAAAAGATATAGATAAAATAAATGCATCACACATCACAGGTATGGAGAATACCCAACCACTATTTTCTGCAAAAGCTCGAGATTTTTTCAGAGCTTACTGAAATTAGTATTTGTAGTTAATCAGAGCTTACTGAGATTTTTTCAGAGCTTACTGAGATTTTTTCAGAGCTTACTGATTTTTTCAGAGCAAAAGCTCGAGATTTTTTTTGGCTACTGAATCATGGAGGAGCGAGATTTTGTTTGTAAAAGATCCCTACTCCTTTATTTCTATCAATTCTCGCTAGATATATGGACATACGGCATTGAAAGAACTCAAAGGACAGAGAAACATGTCTGGCCACAAGAATCCAAATAACTTGCCCATTTTACATTTTTGTAAGGCCTACTTTTACATACATTAGAAACCCTAATAAAAATGAATGCAAACGCTATGAGATCAAGTTGACATTGCATTTAGTTTCATATTTTTTTCTTTTAAATATCGTACATGAGTTTGAAAACTTGCAAGATTAACCAGACTTCGAGTACAAGTAATTTCTAAGAGATTATAGAAAACGTTTGAAACAGGTTGGCTATTGAGGAATGATACTAATCTTTGACCTCAGATCACGAAGACTAATATTGCAATGGTCTAGGTCATCCATCAGAGTTCTTCCCCTACCTGGTTCAATGAGTCCAAATAAGACTGAAATAAGAATTGTTTTTCTGCTGCCTATTCATGCTGCTCTTAAACATGCAGTTAGTAATTTTCAGAACAAAAGGGGCATTGGGGTGGCATCTTATCTTATCTGCAAAACCAATAATTCCACTGAAGAGATTCAAAAATTGTTGGCATGATATAAATACCATTTATTTTTAAATTTACATCATACTCATTTTTTTTAGTTTGACTAGTTAGTGTGTTTATATCCATACATTCAAGGTTTTAAATTGTATTTTAATTTTATTTGATCCATCTTAAACTAGAATGTATGAAGCATCAAGAGAGATCAAATTTCTTAAGGTATAAAACTTTCTGTCATTTAACTTTAATGTGTTAATTCTTTTATATTAAATAATAAATGTATTGTTGCTAATTCCTTCATAGTAAATGACAAAAAAAAATTACACTTTTAAAAATTTGATCCCTCTTTATATTTAAAAACACCTCACTACTCTTAAATAAAATAATTACTAATACTAATGACTTGCATGTCAATTTCATGTACAGTCCACGAAAAATAATGAATAATGAAGTTGACGAGATTGCATTGCCATTGCACCACAAGATGTATCATGTAATTGAGATATTCTGTTACAAATCAAAATGACAAATGTAAAGCTAGAATCTATGCTAGACCTATGAATGGTTTTAATAAAGAAAAATTCAATTGATTTGTTTTTGTACTTGCATACACAGAACTCTAACAACAAATAAGCTCATCGGGAGATCGGGAGAGAAAGCTCCAGATAACTGTAATTGTTAAGTTAGGGTTTCATCTGGTAACTTTAATTTCATGTATTAATGAAGAATGCACAAAATAAAGAATACACAATGCCAATACGAATTTAGATTATTAATTATTGTTATTTATATGTTAATTCTGTAACCTGCACAAGTAAAATGATCACGATCCGCAGATAATGCATAATCTTGGAAACATTCAAAGTTATAATCTATTTATTTAATGATTTTGTACTGCAATACATTGTTAGAAAGCTAGATGATCAAATAAATTTTAACCAAGGTTGGAGCAATACTTGTGAGCTATTAAATATAATATATTAATTTTGACATATTTATTGTTTCAAATTATATATAGTTTATTAATATTTGTTATATATATATATGGATAAATTTTATTGATCTTTATTATGTATTTAAAAATAAACTTTAGTTTATTTTTATATATGTAAAATTGCAAATATCTTTTTTGAGGTTATATATTCAAAAAATTATTCTTATATATGTAAAATTGCAAATATGTTTTTTGGGGTTATATATCAAGATGAATTTTATATGATGATTTTAAATTTATATTTAAAATATGAAATACACATTTATTAAATTAATATTTGTTATGTATATATAGATAAGATTCATTGATCTTTATTATGTATAAAAAATAAGCTTTAGATTATCTTTATATGTAAATGAAATTATTTAATAATTAAATTAAAAACTTTTTAACATAAAAATAATATATGTAATGAATTTATAAAAAATGATTATTTTTCAACTATAATAATTATTTAATAAATTATTTAAATAATTTTAAAAACAAAATAAATATATGGAATCAAGTTTTTGTTGGCATAATAAGATTACTTCAAAGTGATACAAATATTCATAAATTAATAATATTGATAAAAAAGGTAATCTAACACAATAATTTAATAAGAATAATATTAAAATGAATATAAATATTTATAAATTAATAATATTAATAAAAAAGGTAATTAACACAATAATTTAATAAGAATAATATGAATGTGAATTTTGATATCATGATTTTAAATTTATATTTAAAATATGAGATATAAATTTATTAATGAAATTAAAAACTTTTAACATAAAATTAATATATTAATGAATTTATAAAAAATGATTATTTTTCAATTATTAATAATTATTTAATAAATTGTTTAAATAATTTTAAAAATAAAATTAATTAATGAAATTATAAAAATGATTATTTTTCAATTATTAATAATTATTTAATAAATTGTCTAAATAATTCTAAAAATAAAATGAATATAATTAATAAATTTTAATAATAATTTTTTCATAAGAAAAAAATTTGTTATATTTATAAAGTAATATACATGTTAGAGTCCCCCCGATCGGGGTGGTATTGCGGTTCACCTGGCAGACTGTGCGCGAGGGAGGAGGCCAGCGGAGCACGGAGCCATGTGCTCGGCTCGTGCCCGCTGCAGCTGCCACCACAGGACTTTAAACCACATTCAAGGCTGATGGGAGGGGCATTAATCCCACCCCCCTCAACCCCCTCTATGCATCGAACCATGCGGAATTCTTTTGGCATTATCGCCTGGTTGTGTGGCTTAGACTCTGGTCTTGTGATTTTCATGGTTTTTCAGGCGATTTTCACACTCCACCTTGGCTCTGCAGACCTTCTGCAGAAGCCGAGATTTGCCATGCCGCGTCATCGTATGCGCCCTCGTTGGGGCTCTCCCTGGCACCCGCGACGCCCTCGCTCCTCCTCCTCGCCCTCCGGTTCACCCACCCCAGGTCCTCGCTGTGTAGCTTTAGTCGACACCTCCTGGACCCAGGCATGGCGCTCTCCCCCCGACTTTCACTCCTCCTCTCCCCCGCCATCGCGCCATGGCCGACCTCGTCACAATCAAGAGACGACTTCTCCCTTTCTACCGCGTGAACACTCTGCCATTCTACAGGACCTTGTTTTTGAGCTCCGGGAGGGGGTGAATGACCTCCAATTCCGGGTCCAACAAATGGAAGGGAGGCTTTCTATCCTTCTTCAGCTCCTAGCCACTCCCCCTCCAGCCGCTCCAGAGATTTCTAGTGATGCTCCTGAGACATCCAGTGACAATGCAAGCAGTTACCAACAAGCTACCACAGGGAAAGGCCAACATCTCACCGGGACAGCAGTTTCTCCAGAGCCCAAGACCGCTCTCGAGCGGAAGGAGACTTTGGAACACTTTGCAGGAGAGAACGACGTGGCAGTTTCGGCAGTGGTAGCCGAGGAGAAGGATACCAGCATCCAGGTGCACGAGGATGAGCGCAATAATGCCACGGACATGCAATGGACTGCCACCGGGACACCTGTCACAGAGGAACCTTGGCTTGGCCTTCTGCCCGAGTATGTTCCAGATTATACAGTGCTTGTTCCTTACTTTAGCTCTAGTGGCTCTCATGGTAGTTAAATAGTTTAGATTTTCACTAGCTCTGTTAGAATTTTGCTACTTATTATATACGGTTGGCTGAACTGGTTTCTCCTCATGGAGCAGTTCAGTATTTACAACCGCATGACTCAACAAATGTACTCTTGATCCTGGTTCTGAGAAGGATTCTTATATAATGCAAAAAACTTACTTACAAAAAAAAAATATACATGTTAGAGTCTTTCATGTCCGACCTTGGTAGGCTTCCTTCCAGGACTATAGTGCCATCTTATACTACATAACAGAGCTTTAAAGACCTTTTTCAAAAACTTTCTACAAACTGTTTCATCTGTCCAAAAACATTTACAGCCTTACAAAAAAGGAAAAAAATTACTTCTTGAGATGCAAAATTCCATTGCCTCAATTTTTCTTCCTTCATAGAACTTGTAAAAGATGAAGTCTCCTTTTTGCAGTTGTAGTGCTTCTTTGGAGAGTTCATTTGCCTTTGTGTTTATCTCCCTCAAAATGTGCTGAAAGGAAATCCATTTGAAATATTTTAAAGTGAGTTTGGTGTCGCTTAGTAGTGAGGCCAACCTCGGATTTTGGATGTTGTTGAGACCCCTTTCCTAGTCGATCACCCGCTTGGAATTACCGAACACTTGTAGCTTTGATTGATTTTTTTCTTTGGCAGTTTCCAGAAGAGTCCAGAATGCTATCAGTTTGACTCTATTGTTTGTTTCGCCTCTTGGTGCACATCTGATGTGAATGTAGTGGTTGTGACTGGTAAACAAAACCACCCCTACTTTGCATGAAGGAGGATGTCCTTGGCTATCCCCATTGAAAAATCCCCATGGGATGGTGTAATCGATGGGAGGAGGGATCACAAAGAGAGGTTTACTTTACCTGAGCTCTATCTTGAACTCCTCATCCTAACTGATTGATATTTTCGCAGAGACTTCTAGGAGAACAATCTTATCTTTAAAAACATCATTGTTTCTTTCCCACCAAATGTTTGAGATCATGATGCCTGGAAGACCTGCATATAAGGTTGTTGTTCTGTCTTGAATCCAAGATTTAAAACAATCTTCTATATATGCATGGTCCCAATTGGCCCTGGCTTTTAGATGATCTTTTATTATATGCACAACCTTTCCTACATAGGGACATGAGATAAAAAGGTGAGTAATGGTTTCTTGATTTTCCTTGCACAGAGGACATCTACTAGGTATGCACCATCCTATCCTAAAGAATTTATCCCATGTGAACAATTTATTATTTAGTGTTATCCAAAGTGTCAATTTACATCTAGGAGGAGCTTCGATTTTCCATAAGGGCTTCCACCACCATTTCGAGTGTGTCACAGATTTTTCTTCTAGCCAGGATTTATAGCCCAACTTGATCGAATATGAGCCATTCTGTGGGTTTTTTGACCAACAGAGGGATTCCTCGGAATATCAATCCAGGGAAAAGAATTTTTCGCATAAAAGGGAGATAAAGGAGTCTCACTTGTCCCATAGTTCTAAGGGGAGATCCAGGGAGTCTGCATTCTTCCATCCCATTCTCCCTCGAATCTTGGGATAACCAATGTTTAGGTGGCTCAGGAAGCGGATTTTTTTTCTTTGAGGAACATAAGTAAGGGAGGGGAGAGTTTGTAGTTGTTTCCTGCTCCCAACCACACATTTTCCCAGTTACCAACAAGGGGGAAATCTTGCACAAGAGAATTCTAGACAATTGAGCCTTTGGAAGATTTCATAGTCTCTCGAAACCATTCAAAGATAGACAGGGTAGGAAAATACTTGGAGTTCATAACTCTTACCCAAAGGGTGTTTCCCAGGGTTAGATGCCATAGGTTCCTTCCCGCTAAGGATTGAGCAAAAATTCTTATGTTATTTAGACCCCAACCACCTATTTCTTTAGGTGCAACGATTGAGTTCCATTTGACTAAGGGGGGGCTCCATGAATGTTTTGTGCCTTCCATAAAAAGTAAAAACTTAGACAACGAATATGATCCAGAAATCCCTTAGGGATTGAAACTATTGAATTTGAGTAAATAGGAATTCCTTATAGAGTCATACTTTTATTAGTACTAGTATTCCGCCTCTAGAGAAGATTCTGTTGACCCATATGGATATGTGATCCTCAAATTTTCTGATTAACCAGCTCCAATATTCTTTTATATAATTGTTTGGTTTTAAGTTGAAACCCAGATACTTGAGTCTTTCAGGGAGAGGTTTCCTTGGCACGGGAAAAGTATTGACAATGGAGGCCTCTTCTTCTTCCTCACAATGATTAATAAGTAGACAATATTTTTCCATGTTTATTTTCATACCATTGGCTCTACATAAGAGGTTTAAAATATCCTTAAAAACAATCAGATTCCACTGAGAACCAAAAAGACTGCAAAAGATATCATCTATGAATAATAGGTGAGCTATTGATTATGATTTAGAGACTGCAATTCCTCTTAGGAGGCCCTTGGACCTTGCCTCATTTATCAGATAGTTGAGTGCTTCTGTGATGATCAAGAAACAAAAGGCAGAAAAGGGGAAACCTTAACGGATACCTCTATAGGCTTTGAAGAAACTAGATGGAGCTTCGTTGATAAGGATGGAAAAGGAGGCACTTTGGATGCACCCCCTTATCCAATTGATAATTTTTAAGTTCATGCCCATTTGGATAAGGACCAGACGTAGGAAATTCCAATTTACTCAATCATATGCTTTGGAGAGGTCCAATTTCAGGATGGTTTCCTTAAGGTTTTTTATTAATACACTAGAGAACTTCCTAAGCGATGGCTATCGCATTGTGTATATGTCTGTTGTGGAGGAAGCCAAACTGTTCTTCCCTAATGAGATCACTTAGAATCCGTCTAAGTCCCCTAGAGATGACCTTTGAAATTAGTTTGTAGATGACATTGCCATAGGCGATCGGTCTATAATCCTCGAAGGAAGAAGGGAATTGTTTTTTTGGGATAAGACACAAGAAAGTGGCATTGAGAGGACCATGAATTCTTCCTTCCTTTTTTGATTCTCTTACCACTAGAAGCAAATCATTTTTTAGATAGTCATAAAAAGATTTAACTAATTCCACTGTAACTCCTTCTTGGTTTGGTATTTTTCCATTCTTCATGGAGAAAAATGTCATCTTCATTTCTGGTTCCATCACTTCTTCCTCTAAGGATAAATTCATTTCTTCGGAGAAGGCGGTAGGGAATTTTCCCACTACCTCCCGGATTTATTGAATGGGGCATCCAAGAGGGGCTGAAGAAATTTACTCCGAGCTTCACCTTTTCCTCAAAGTTTACAACCGCATTCCCTTGTTCATCCTTGATTTTCCAGATTGTGTTGAGTTTTCTTCTGCAATTTGCAAATTGGTGAAAAAACTTGATTTTATTATCTCCTTTTATCCAAAGATCCCTGCTCTTCATACACCATACTTGTTCCTCTGTCTTGAGCCACTTGGCACATTTGTCCTCCAATTCCCTTAATTCTGTTAAATTTTCATTAGTAAGCGGGGATTCCTCCACATTTATAAGGACCTCGGCTAATATATCTTTAGTGTCCCAAATGATACGAGACCTCTTAGAATTCCATATAGGGAGCCAATTTTTTATGGATTTTTTCAAGTTCTTGAGATTTGCTTCAAATTGCACCATAAGAGGGGCATGGTTAAGAGGGGAAATATTGACCCAAGAGGAAAGGACCAGGTTCTTGAAATCTTCCTCTACCAGCCAATAGTGGAAAAATTTAAGGGGTGAAGGGGGGGACTCAAAGCCCGAAGTACAATGTAGTGAGACATGGAGATGGTATAAATTACCTCCCACCTCTACCCCTAATCTGAATTTTGAGCCCAGATTCAACAGGGCTTCATAAACTAAGAACCGGCCAAATATTTTTGCAACCTCCTCGTCCCCAGTTATGAAATTCCTCCAAGTAGGTGAGAGCTTCACAGGTTCAATGCCCACCAAACTGCCCTTCTATAAAAAGGATTGGAAAAAATATCTTTCCCTATGGACCCTGGGGTGTGCAACCCAAACCTCTCACATGGATAGGGTAAGATTCAGATCCCTCACCCCCGCCACCAGAAAAGGGTGAGGGAAAATGCCTGTAGAGACCAAATCCTACCAAAAGAAGGTATGATTAGCATAAGGATCGTAAATATTCACCACCGAGAAGGTTACATTGTTATTCTTATGTTGTAACTTGACTGAAATTGTAGAGCGAATGACAAACGAGGACAAATCCTGGAAATTTGGGCTCCATCCAGTGCGTAGACCTCCTAAGAGACTTGAAGCATCGATTGTGCTGAAATACCAATTCCTAAGCCAAGGGCTGAAGGTTTCTTCGTCTTTGTCACTAGAGCATATTGTCTTTTGGATGAGGATAATTCTGGCTTTAGGCTTAGGAGCATTCTTTTGAGGGATAGATTCTTAGGGGAACCCCCAAACCCATGCACATTGAAGGAAAGGAAGATCATTTTTCCCTTGTCAAAGGGGATTTTCCTTCTCTAAGGGCCCTTGTGATGGTCACTTGGTTTCCTTTGCTTGTTTCCATAGCCTCTCTCTCTTTTACTTTCAAGATGAAGGATTTTCTGTCTACCTGAGAGAGAGAAGGAGGGTCAAGTGACAAACCTCCAAAGGAAGGGGCGTTCTCTTAGGATTTATACCTTAGGGCTTATCTATTACCCCAAGTAGAAAGGGAAGCTTTAGGGAAGGGAGGAAGGGGCATTGAGGAAAGAGAGGAATCGAGGGAGGGATAAGAGGGATCCTGAGAAGGGGGGATGGGATAGGAACTGTCGAGGGGATAGGAATTAATTCCATCATAACCTAGGTTGATGTTTCCTACTAAACCTTCTCTTACATCCACTTTGATCATGATCCAGGCCCACCTGCAGTCTTTTTTTGAGTCCTAGTTGGGTTTGAGTTTTATGAAAAATTCTCGTTTGTTTCCAATGGATTCTAACACTTCCTTGGACCATAAATCCAAAGGTAGGGTGGGAAAGATTGCCCAAACTTTCATTACCTCCATAGTTTCCTTAAGGGGGTCCAAGTTCACATTCCATGGTTTCAGGGAAAGACTGGATGGGCCCCAAGACTAGCTCTACCTTCGAATTTCTTCGCAGTCATCATCCGAAAGAAAAGAGAAGGAGATCCAACTTCTGTACATAATATATATATATATATATATATATATATATATATATATGGGACGTAACAAATTACAGGTTTCCATTGGTTCTACATCCAACATGTTAGGGCCTTTTCTCCCATAGATTTCCCATTAAACCTTCCAACCATAGTCTTACCCAAAAGCTAAGGGACGTTGTTGAGGGTAATTTATTCTCCTAAAACCATTTTCACAGAGCCCCCTTTTCCTTTGATGCACCGAGATGAAGGATGTTGTGGTAGGTCTCCGCTGTAAGATACACCCTTCTCTTCTTTCATTTGTAGGTTTGCAGAAGTAAAAACCTTCCCTTTGGGAGGGAAAGACGGAGGTTCGAGAGGGGAGAAAGGATAGCTATTGGGAGAGGGAGGCTAAGATCTCAAAGATAATTCATGTGGAATGAGTGGGGAAGCATGCTCGTTACATCCAAATCCACGATCTTGCAGTGAATGCGGGAGCATGTGAGGAGTCGGGAAAGAGTTCTAGAGTATTTACAAGAATTCTCTGTGGGACACGAAGTCATAGGGGCGTGGGGGGGATTCCTCATAATCCACATCCTCCAAGTTGGAGGCCTCCATGTGTCTCGACCCACATGGAAGGATCACAAGCCTCATTTAGGAGAGATCAGAGCACCTCTCTGCAAAAGGAACCATAATCGAGAGGGGGTGTCAGAAAGAGGAACGCAAGAACGTGGAAAGGGGACCTAAAAAAGGGTACAAGAAAGGGAGTGGGAGCAAGAAAGGGTAGGATTGAGGCCCCCGCCTAGGGTTCTATGCCGCAGAGAGCATAACATTGAAGGATAAACCCCATAACCTTCATCTTTAAATTTTAATAATATTATATAGTATAAGACTAATATATATAGTTTATTTATAAAAAAAAAAACGATTAAAAGTGATATAAGTATTCATAAATTATTAATATTGATATAAAAATTTAATGTAATAAATAATATGAATATGAAGGTGAAGTTTGATATTTAAATTTGTATTAAAAATATCCAAAATAAAGAATACTCAATGCTAATAAGAATTGATATTATTAATTACTGTTATTTTTCAATGTATATATTAACTCTGCAACCTGCACAAGTAACATGATCATTATGTTTAGATAATGCATAATGACAATGATTATGATGTGCATATTAATTCTATTTATTTAGTGATTTTGAAGTACAATACATTGTTTTCTTTTGTATTTAAAAGAAAGATGATAAAATCAATTTTAACCTAGGCTTAAGCAATACTTGTGAACCATTCAATATAACACACTAATTTTGACATATAAGAAAGATGATAAAATTAATTTTAACCGAGGCTTGAGCAATACTGGTGAACCATTAAATATAACACACTAATTTTGACATATTTATTGTTTCAAATTATATTTATAATTCATTAATATTTGTTATGTATATAGGGATAAGATTTATTGATCATTATTATGTATACATAGATAAGGTTCGAATTATCCTTATATGTAAATGAAATTATATAATAATTAAATTAAAAATCTTTTAACATAAAATTAATATAAATTAGTATATGTGTAAATGAAATTATATAATAATTAAATTAAAAACCTTTTAACATAAAATTAGTATATGTAATGAATTTATGAAAAGATTGTTTTCCAACCATTTGTAAAGCATACGAATACTTCAAAGTGATATAAATATTCAGTAATATTGATAAATAAATAAAATGTAATCTAACACAATAATTTAATAAGAATAATATCAAATTTGATATGATGATTTTAAATTTATATTTAAAATATGGGATAAAAATGTATTAAGAAATTATTTAATAATTAAATTAAAATCTTCTAAATTAGGATGATTTTAAATTTATATTTAAAATTTAAGTTACAAATTTATTAATGAAATTAAAAACCTTTTAATAGAAGATTAATATATGTAATGAATTTATAAAAACTATAACTATTAGTAATTATTTAAATAATTTTAAAAATAAAATGAATATAATTAATAAAGTTTATTAATACTATAAAAATATAAGATTAATACTTCTCTCCATTTTTGAACCGGTTTTGAAATTATATATTTGAGATTTTGAAATTATATATTTGAGGTTTTGAATGTGAATAATATTTTTCTTTGGTTTTTACTTTTTTTTTTCATTATTTTTATCTTCTTTGGTTTTTATCTTTGGTTGAGTAATTGGATATGTGAAATAAGGTGAGTCACTTTTTACTTTGATTCAATTTTAATTTAAAATATATTTATAATCTATTATGTAAAGAGATTTAAATAGTTTTTATTTATTTTTTATTTTAAGTTTCATAAATAAAAGTTGATTTGATAGATAATTACTAATATCATTATTATCAATTAAAAAATATATTTTCCATTTTTAAAGTCAATCCAAAATAATAATTGTTACATTTTTTCTCTCTTCTTTTCAATATGAGCACTCCACCACCTATTCCAAAAACTCCAAAATCACCCTAGATATTATATGGAATTAGTAGAAAAAAAGAGAGAAGAGAGAGATGCCAAAATCCAAATAAAGTTAGAATAATTATAAAAAAGGAGTGAAGAAAGAGACTTAAAACTCCAAATAGAGCTAAAGACAATGATTGATAAAAAAATTAAAGATACCATTCAAACTCAAATAGAGGATAGACTCCTAGGGTTCAAGAGTGAATTGTAGACAATGAAGGATATGATTCAAGAAATGGAAAAACTTAAACAACCAACCCAAGAAGGAGGGGTTGAAGAAAATCAGAACTTGAGAGATAGGATTAAAGATCTAGAAGAAAAACTAACCAACAATTTGACCCTTCGTAATATGGAAAACAAATTGGATATTGAACCCATCAAAGAGGAAATGAATAAGCTAATCGAATTGGACCATGAGCGTGACAAAGGAGCCTAAAATCATAATTTTTTGTATAAAAGAACAACAAGAGGAGGATACTCTAGCAATATTAAAAGAAGAATTACATAATAAATCACAAATTGATACAACTTACCTCATAGAAGCAAAGAGGCTAGGAAAAATAATTGATCACAAAGATAGGTTGATCCATGTCAAACTAAGTTGTAATGACCATAAATATAGAATACTTAGTAAATCTCTGAGCTTAAAATGGTTAGGAATATTTATAAATGAAGACCTCATTCCCGAAGACCAAGTTGAATTAAGGAAGGAAGTTTAAAAGGTAAAAGAAGCCAAGAAATAAGGAAAATGGGAAATAATTAGAAATAGAAAATCTATTGTTAGGGATAGAGACCATAAGGATAAAAATAAATAGGAATTTGAGACACTTGGGATCCTTTTTTGGAACTGTCATTGATTTCCATGGTGCAAAGGTCCTATGATAAATTGGATCCCAAGTGATGTTGATATTATCTGTATAGTTGAAACTTGGGAGCATGATGAGTCTAAGGTCCCTAACATAGAAGGATTTTTCTTGTGGTCGGCATGGAACAACGAATCCCACCATAGAGGGATAGGAGGCATAGATAGTTATATTAGAAAGAGCATTTATCCTCACATTCAACATCATAATATTAAGCCTCTCAATCAGTACATTTGGATATACATTTTAGACACCAATGCTAAGAAGATGTATATAGAAATTTGCTATTTTGCACCTATTAATTCTACTTTTTATAAGAAAAATAATCTATATAACCATTGTCCCTATAATCACTTAGAACAAGACATTTATAATTTGACAAATGAAGGTAATATCCTCCTACTAGGAGACTTTAATCAGGGATGATTTTAAGGATGGAAATTTATTTTAAAATGTAGAAACCTTGGCGAATCTTACTAATCCTTCATATGCCAACTATAAATGTTTGGTAATATTTTTGTAAAAAGTTTCAAATTTCTAAGGATTTGATACAATTTTTATAAAATTTTGGCGATTTTTAAGGTAAAATAATTGTATCCTATAGAATTTGGGTGAATCATTTTTAAAATAGCAAATCTTTTTTTTTAAAAAACCATGGAAAATTAGCCCATGAATGAAATTTATCCCCTAAAATCATCTGTTGCTTTAATGCTAGGACTGCAACTAAACAAGCTACTCTTTTAAGTACTAATTCCAACCATAATCCTTTATGGCTAGATGAGGACCTTGTTTTATCTAATATCTATAAAAGAAGCTCTGAAGACATAATTGAGAATTTGTTTGGTACTGAGTTGGTCAAGCTCTACAACTCTCAAGACCTAATAATTTGCAATGGAGTAATGAAGTGGCAAAACTCCAACCAAATGACTTGTATTCATGGGCTAGGTAGTAGTGTTGTAGATTATGTGATATCTGATATCCCCGTTTCCAACCAAATAACAACTTTTGATCTTTTAAATGACCATGAGCCCGACTCTGATCATAAACCTTTAACCCTAACTCTAAACTTTTCCATGCATAGGAGCGTCATTGAAGAGAATTATGATAATCAAAGGAATTTGCGCTTTGAAAAAATTAAAGTTGACATTTTCTTAAAGGATTTAAATAGTAAATTAAATCTCCTATCTTATAAGGACAACATTTAAGAACTCTATCATAATTTTACAACTACCCTTTCCACTTCTATTAACAAGTTCTCTTTCGAGGTGTCCTATAAAGTGAATAATAGAACGACCAATGCTTGGTATGATAAAGAATGTAAAATTGCTAGGAAATCCATTAGGGATGCTTCTAACGATTCCTTAAAAATTGATAAGATCAATACGTACAAAGCCCTAATTAAAAGGAAAAAAAGGCACTATATCAATAAAAGGAAAGAGCAACTTTCACAACTATATAAGTTGAATCCTAAGAAGTTATGGGGCCAAATTCTAAACCGAAATACTAAAGAAAGTAATAGGATTCCCTTAAGGGACTGTAATTCCCACCTTAAAAGTATTTACAGGTTCCCTAATTCCATGGACACCATTCCTATTATCCCTACAAAGGAAGAATTTTTTTCTTTAGATGACATAGAGTTCATGGTTAAGCGACTTGAAAATGGGAAAGCTAAGGACATTGAAGGCTACCAAGATGAAATTTTTAAAATTGGAGGGCCAATCCTTATCCCTCACATACACAAGCTCTTCAATTTAGCAGTCAAGCAAGGCTTCCCTAAACCCTGGACGCAAAGCCTCATTGTTCCTATTTTTAAAAATGAGGATAGAAACATTCCCTCTAATTATAGCACCATTATGATTAGCTCGATTTTAGCCAATATTTATGGAATTGTTTTGGAAAAGAAGATTAGCCTTTGGCTAGAAAGTCACAGTAAAAGAGCTAAAGGCCAGGCCGGGTTTAAGAGATATGATTCAACTGTGGACCATATTGTTACCTTTGGGATCATTGTAGAGGAGTTTTGCAATACTAAAACCAATCTTTTTTGTTGTTTTGTTGACTTTAGAAAAGATTTTGACATGGTTCCTAGGAAAAACCTATGGAATAGGTTGGAAGAGATAAAATTGCCTCTCAAGTTGAGGGTTGTTGCAATAAGGATGTATGAGAATGTTATTGCTAAGTTTAAAAACACTAAGTGCTGGTCAAAAGAGATTAAATGAAATATCAGAGTCAAACAAGGTTGTCCCTTGTCCCCTACCCTTTTTGGCATATACATTGACAAGTTAGAATATTGCTTGGAAAAAGTAGGTTGTGTCAGCCCTACTCTCACTGGTATAGTCATCAATCTTCTTCTTTATGTCGATGATATCGTTCTTATGGAAATGATTCCCCATGATCTTGAAAACCAACTAAGAATCCTCAATTATTTTTGCTCCAATATGTGTATGACTGTTAATATTGATAAGACTAAGGTCATGATTATTAAATCCACTAAGGTTCCTTATGATACCTTCGTATATGAAAAAAACAACTTGGAGGAAGTGACTTCATACAAATATATTGGAATTGATATTCACCACAATCTCAATTGGGATTATAGCATTGAGAAAAGGAATATTGGGGGATGGAAAGCTTATTATGGGCTTGAAAACAATTGTAAATCAATTGATATTTGGAGTTGGGATAAGAAGAAACTACTCTTTTAGAATCTTGTTACACTTGTTATTATTTATAGATGTGAAGTCTGGGGTTGTAGTATCTCTCATGAATCCTGGAGAAAGATAGAGCAAACAAAAAAGAATTTTATAACCTATAATCTCAAAATTAAAGGAAATATGCTCTATCCCATCCTCCTCTTAGAAACAAGCCTCTCCCCCATTGAAAGCATGGATATGAATAGATACCTAATGTATAAGAACAAGTTAAACAACATGGAAGACAAGAGGATTCCTAAAATTGCTTCAAAATCGAGTCATATCCACCATCGGCTTAAGCAAGGATGGCATAAAGATGCATGGTCTTGGATAAACTATTGGCGAATTATGGAAGACACCATTTTGTAGAATAAAGATACTATTAAAAAAAATGTCAAATAAAAATTTAAGGAGAAAATGTGATGTGATAAAGAGTTAGAGGAAAAAATAAAATTAAGGTATTATAAGGATGTAATCAACCCTAATCTAGAAGATCAAAATTATCTATCTGTTTTTCCAAGTGTAAAGAAAAAAATCAGCATTGCTAAGATAAGAACAAATTATCATGAGCTCCGTAGTGAAACTGGGCATTGGTCAATTCCTAAAACACCATGGGATGAAAGAGTGTGTCACATTTGTGACACTAAGAAGGTTGAAGATGAAATACACTTTCTCTTAGATTTTCCAGCCTATACCCATATTAGATCTTATTTTCAAAATATTTGTCACACTACCAACCTTCCTAACCTCTTAACTCAACAAAAGTATGGTGATCTTGGAAAGCTTCTCTTAAGATTTTCTAGCACAGAAACAAAATTCTAAAGAATCACAAGTAATAAATTATCCTCTTAAGGTCTGATAGACCAATTCAGTCTTAGTGGACGTTAATCATCATCATCGTCATCATCATCATCATCATCATCATCATCATCATCATCATCATCATCATCATCATCATCATCATCATCATGTAATCTACTTATTTAAAAGTATTAAAAGGGATATAAATATTCATAAATTATTAATATTGATATAAAAATGTACTCTAACACAATAATATGAAGGTCAAGTTTGATATGATGATTTTGAATTTATATTAATAATATGAAAATACACAAAATAAAGATTACACAATGCCAATAAGAATTGATATTATTAATTATTGTTATTTTTGAATGTATATATTAATTCTGCAACATGCACAAGTAACATGATCATGATGTGTAGATAATGCATAATGTTTAGAACAGTAATAGTTATAATCTATTTATTTAGTGACTTTGAACTGCAGTACATTGTTTCTAAAAATAAATTAGATGACACTACAAGGAAAAGACCTTCTAGTGAAGGTTTTTGTGGACGCCCCTATAAAAATAGTCCAAAAATTTGTTTATACCGGATGATACTAGTGGACGCGAGCGTGCAGAGGTTTTAGCAGATTTTTTATGCCGGTGCTTTTATAGGTACATAATGCACCGGTGTGTTTTATACAACAGGTGCATCAATGCCCTCAAAACTAGGGCACCGTAGCAAGGTTATTTATAATAAAGAAAAAAATTATCTGGTGCACTATGGAAATAATGAAGCACTGTAATAACATTCTTTAAAAAATATCTAGTGCACAACTTAACACTGGAAGCACCAACACTTTATTAGTAGATAACACCGTTATATGGTTAAATAAAAAACATTTACACACCAATGTAGGATTGTGTCAAAAAATATATTTGGGTGCACTCCATTGTATTATGTGCACTCGTGCGTACTAGTGCTCAAATATGGAGCGCCGTGTTAGGGTTAATTTTTAAATTTACGCGGTGCGCTATGTAAAACCAGCCTCACTGGGGTGTCTATTATTACACTGCACCATGTCATGCTTAAAAAAAAATTTGCACGATTGCATTTTTTCAAAGAATGTACGATAGTGCACTATGTAGTAGTAAATGCATCGATGCACACATGTGCCCAAAAGCACGCGCACCATGCTAGGGATGTTTTTAAAAAATATATAATTGTTGCACTCAATATACATGTATTCCCCAGTGTAGTTGGTCATTGGGTGCACCGAAGCAAGGTTTTATAAAAAAACATTATTGATGGTAAAAATCATTTTTACCATTTTCAGTGTTGCAAAGCTCAAAATCATCGGTGCAACCTCTTCCTATCTGAAGTTCCCTATCATTGGTTCTTTCCTTGCTTTCCTTCCTTTCGTCTGTTTCTCGGTGAGTGAATTTCAATTTTTTCCAAACGGTGGGAAAATTTAGATATTTTGAGTACGTTGCAACCATACCTCCCACAAAATGTCTAGGTAATGTCCTTGTTTATTCATAACTTAAGTTTTCACTTGATTAAAATTTAAAATTTTTTGAAATTTAAAGTGTTAAAAAAAAAAATGTGCGGTGGGTTTGAAGCGCTCGGCTCCCACCGCCTACGGTGTGACCTGTAAATTTACAAGACGCACTGCATACCTTGTTACCTTTTTCGGTGGTGTTATGGTAAACATGAATGTACTGACGTGCCCATTTAACGATGCACCAAAGAAAAGTATATAACTAGTAGGGAGGTGCGTCAAAGTACATATAATGCATTGGGCCATTAAAGTACATCGTACACCGCCCTTATCAGATATATTTTTACATAGTGTGTTGGTAAATGTGCACACCAGGGCGTTCATGTTTACAAAATGCATTGTTGATAGATGTAACATTGTGTTGCGATGCACCCCATAAAAATTTTGGTGGCACCATACGCGGTCCGATAGTAACGACCAGAATGCACCACAAAAAGTTCTATACTTGGATATTTTGGAAAATTTTATGTAACAGTGCATCGACATTCGTTACACACATCGGTGTGTGTAGTGAATGTATAGACACAATTATTTTGCTAATTTCTAAATAATTGTTTACGTGCGTTAAGATTTTAAATTGTTTTTTGGTTTAAGTGATGCATAGGATAAATGTAACGCACCGGGGCGTATGTGTTATAGTGTAGCTCCCCAATGCGATACATTTTTCCAACACACCGCATAACATAGTAGAACATATTTTGTTTGGTGCGTTACTTTACACTGATGCATTCTGGATGGTGCTCACAATATATACGCACCACCAATGATGCATGACTATTTTTTGGGCACATCGGTAATGCAATTAACTTATTTTTTGAAGAAAATTGTTTTTCTGTATTTATAGGTAAATTTACCATTCAATAGATTTTTTTTATGTTTTATGTATGAGTGAGGCTGATGTATTTCATATGTTAATCATGCAGAGACATGAGTGGAGAGAGCATATACAACAATAGGAGAAGAGAGTGGACCTGTACAATGTTGTATGGGAATGGGAGGCGAGGGAGAGGGAGAGGGATTTGTACCCTCACCCTATTACTGGAGTGACTCATGTTATTTTGAGGAATGTAGGCCTCCTTAAGTACTATGAGGAGGCTACATACCTTAATGAGAACTTCGGGTTGTTGGTGCATCTGATCCGTCAATGGGATGTCTATCGACATGCTTTCCATGTGGGTCTGAATCAGTGGTACCATCCCACTGAGGAGAATATTTACTTTATCACAGGCTATCCAGGAGGAGTGAGGATTTTCCCCAGTTCCCATATGTCTCAATAGGTGTTGTAGCTGAGATTCATCTCATTTACTCTCAGTGATATATTGGGGTTGATGTACTATCCCCAACTAATTTTCAAGTCACCGGTGGACATCTGAAAATCATCCCTTTCGGTGCAAAGGAGGTTAGGTGCCTCTCACTGTTAGTCATGACTACCATAGCCCACTTTACCAGTGATGGGAAGTGAATTAGCTGCCCTCTTTTTTATTATATTGAATCATTGTTACAAAGGACATGGTATATCAGATGGTCTGCCATTTGTTTTACGATAGTTTTGTATAGCGCTAGACATATTTCATGCTATGATACATTGGAGGTCGAACTTCCCTTTTTCCTTAGAGTTGTTTTGCTTATTTTTTGAGAGGTTTCTAGAGACGAGGACAAATTTTTTTCGTCATCCTTCTAGGCCCAAGACTCATGTGAGAATTCACATGTGGGGTGACATGATGCCCAAAAGGGGCCAGCAGGAGTTTCCAACTAGGATTTCCTGAGACGCACTAGGCTACTAGGAAGTCCGACAGATCACATGTTCATCATGGTGTCGTGTCCTTACGATGGTTTGGATTGGTGAAGATGTCTGAACATCCTCTTCACACCAGATGAGATACCAGATGATAGAGGTAATATTAGTGTTTTGTTTAAATTAATACAATTTCATTTTATTGTCTTACTTAATTAGAATAAAATTAATTCTAACACGTTCTTCAACTTTTTTTATTAAATTTTTTAATGAATTAATTGTGTAATTATTGTTTTTTACTATATATTTCATAGATATTGGCACTTTCATTGGGGATGTGCCTCCTCCACTGGAAGATGACAATGAGGAGATGATTCCTGAGACTGTATTGGGTCAGGGTCCTCGGGTGCAGATACCCGACGACATGCGTCGTAGGCCCGATACTAGATTCAGGTTGGAGTTGGGCGACCAACTCTCTGCACTTTTGACTGAGGTGGGCATTTTCCCTGACCTGATGCGATACATTAGGGAATATCCTATTCTCTTGGAGCTTTGGAGGGATATAGCATGTGATTTGATGCCTCTTATGCATCATATCATCAGAGCTGCTAGGATACTAGTAGTGAGGATGGATCTCGATGATAGGCACAACTCTTCTTCCAATATAAACTATTCATCCATTGCCTCATCAATTGATGAGGGTGGTTGTGATCATCCTTCTCCACATCCTCCTCTTTCACCTCACCTAGATGAGCATGCATGACGTATTCATCATCCATCATCTTCCACTATAGACCAGGCCTCCACTACTGTTGTAGATATATAGATTATCCCACTGGCTGGACGAGATATGTTATAGCATTTATTTGACTTTTCCATGATATATATATATATATATATATATATATATATATATANTATGGTGTTTTTTTTCTATTGATCATGTTGATGATGTACTTAATTTATATGTTTATGTTGGCGTGTATATTGTTAGGTCATGTTACATATGTTTGTTAAATATGCTTGATAGATGTGTATGTTATAAAATTGTTCATTAGACGTGCATTTTTCCTGTTGATCATGATGATATACTTAATTAATTTATATGTTGATGTTGATGTGTACATTTTTAGGTCATGTTAGATATGTTTAATGTTAAATGTGCTTGATAGATGTGTATGTTAAATGATGCTTGTTATATGTGCGTGATTATGATGTTAGAAAATGCTTGTCTTTTTTTAGATGTGATCACAATGATGATTCCCTATTAAATTATTAGATATGTGTGCTAGCTAATTAATGACGTTTATATGTGCTAGAGGTATATACAATTAGATGATGTTAGCTAGTGAATATAAATGTGTGTTTTAGATGTTGTTTATGATTGTTATAAGATGGTTATCATCATCGTGCTTATTTTTATAAATTACGAAGTTCAATATGGTTGAAACTATAATTATAAAATCGAAACTATATTTGCATAGATAGTTCATTATACATATTCGCTATAACTATTTTTTTTTCAAAAAACAAATTACATATGAAAAAATATTATTTTCCATTCTACTAATTACTCTTTTTGAATAGACTCTTCTACACTAAAAATTGTTATTATAAAAATTTATGATCTCCAATGATAAGCATTCTATTGGCTTTAAAAATTTATGGTTGCAAATCTTCCTATTGCTATTTTTTTCATTATTCCATAAGTTGATTGCTATCAAATTTTAAATTACTTAATTAATTGTGGTTTTACTCAACATTGGGGGCATAATTTTATAAATATTTTCAAAATCAATGATAAAAGTATGTAAACTAACAAACACTAATTTAGTTAAAAACCAAATTATCAAAAAATCATGTTATAAATTTAATTTTTTAATTATAAACCACATTTTTTTGTTAATCTTACTTTTAAATATACAAAATAAATGAACATAAACTCAACTTTTGAATCATCATGTTAACATATACTCAAAAATATTGTACTATTAAACATGCATATCGAACATATCATTACATCTAATTATATCAACATAAAAAATAGAATTTAATATCCCATTAAAAGTTCAACTCTGTAACATCCTGCTCTGGCGCACTGAGAAAACTTATTCTTTGAGGACACTTGCTCGCAAGTGATCTAGACTTTTATGATGTTAAAACATTTATCCTTGATTATGATGCATTATGATAGATGACATGATGTTTTACTGCTTGATGTAGACAAGTGA
Organism: Picea mariana; assembly: GCA_032191745.1. Lineage (NCBI taxonomy): Eukaryota > Viridiplantae > Streptophyta > Pinopsida > Pinales > Pinaceae > Picea > Picea mariana. The sequence continues at coordinate 1,575 of JASDQU011506117.1, read as the reverse complement.
TTTCGACTCAGTTTTATTGAGTGTGCAGGGTTTTTGGACCTTGAGGATGTAGAGGCATCGGTGGAACCCCCTTGGACTCTAGATTGAGTCAGGGAGTGTGCTATTGGGTTGATTTATTTACTGTGATATTTCATTTGATTTGATGATATGATGTTGACATGTTCTGACACAATTGTTGATGATGCAGGCTGACAATAGCTTGCCGACCAGACTCACATATGGAGTAAAGGGGAAACACACGATTTCTAGAGAGGTTGAGGGAGAGGTGTGGACAGCAGCCCTGCCACAACCTACTAGCACTCCCGCCGTGGCTCGAACTGTAGGTTAACGATTACCTAGTTCGAGAGGATCCACGATGTCGTAAGGGCAGACTGCGACAGTCACTCAAGATGATTCTAAGGGGCACGCAATAAGGCGGGGGGCCTTATTCCTTAGAGCCCTTAGTCTCCCACAAGTTCACCTAGCGGAGTGCTGACTCCAGGGGTTATAGATGTCTACCAATCAGTCAAGTTGGTGAGTGGCACCCTTGGAGCACATGGTGCATCCTAAAGGGCACGTCACGCAGAAGAAACAAAAGAAGTGAGTGGCACCCTTGGAGCACGTGGTGCATCCTGAAGGGCACATCGCGCAAAAGAAACGAACGAGGCGAGTGGCACCCTTGGAGCACGTAGTGCGTCCTGAAGGGCATGTCGCATTGATGATGAGGAAGAAATAAACCTAGACGGCCCTATGACATTAACACCTTAAGAAACCCTTAAAACAACTTCCCTAACCAAGTTTCGCCGGTTCAAAATCTAAGTCATAAGTCTAAAATTCTCTAGGGTAAAAATTTAGTCTAAACCTTAAGAAAGGACCCTAAGAATAAAAATAAAATTTTAACCAAAAACCCATTTCCGTAATAGTTTAGTCTTCATAAAATTCTTGGGGTAAATGAAGAGAGGAATTTAATTAAACTAAGGGATTTAAAAATTTGCAAAGAAGAAATTATTCTTAACTTATGAAAGTACAAAAGATATTAAATAAATAATAAAAAGAAAATATTTAATAACGCAACTGCCATTTTGGGCTTTAACAAAAAGGGGAAAGAAGGGAATAATAAGAATTAGGAAACTAAGTAATGGATGAAACTTAATAAAAGGAAAGATGGGAACTTATGGTAAAAAGCACGGTCAACATAGTAAGGAATCTGAAATTAAGAACCTGCTAATCTGAGCTAATTTAGTAAATTTTTTTTAGGAAAGTATTTAAAACATGTAAGGGGATCTAGGAACACCTAGGAGTAAATTGAGGAGCGATTCTAGGTGGGTGAGGGAAATGAGGAATTTAATAAATTAAAGAAAACAATTACTTGAGGAAAGAGGGGGATGGATGACACTTGTGCGATGGAGAATATTCATAATATTTTATTGAAACTTAATAAAAAATGTGATTTAGGAAAGTTGGTGGGTCTCAAAAACTCTATAAAAGAAGAGGAAGATGAGGAGGAAAGGGATCGATGATCCGGATTTTATGAGCAGAACGAAATGAATACAGATTATTAATAGGTGCTTAACACGAAAATAACAGAGATACAGT
>JASDQU011506116.1:0-13685 GCA_032191745.1 Picea mariana | reverse complement strand
TCCTCAAGCCTATGAAGGTAAGGGGAAGGTAATGCATTATAATAATTCATGAAAATGGATTGGTTCTGAGGTTGAATGAGTTCATGGATTTGATTGTATAACTTGGTGAAACGCAAGTTGAAGGACTTGATGGTCTCACCATATTTATAAGAGATGTTTTTGTATTCTCGTAACTTCTCGGCTAGGATTTTGGATTGCCCATAGGTGGTTTTGAACCAATAGACTAACTCCTCCCAAGTAGAAAAAATATTAGGAGGGAGATCAAAGAAATCGGTCATAGCCTTCCCTTCAAGGGAATTGACAAATAAGCGCATGCAAGTATCGTTGTCATTGTCTCCTATGTTGTGATAGGCATTAGAAAATGCCACCAAATGTTCATTTCCAGTGACAGTGTTATTCCCTGAAAACCTAGGGATATGCTCTTTGAATTTTGGAAGTGGACAAGTAGTAGGTGCCAAGTTAAGGGGAGAGGAAACATGCCACGGTGTGGTTGTAGCATCTTCTTCAAATTGAAAAAGTCCATACTTTTTAATGACTTTGGTGGGGTTTGTAGTAGATTGGACAAGGACTTGGTGACTATATAAGCTACCAATCACTGGCGAAGTTGAAGATTGAGATGAAGAATCACCTACAGTGCCACCAGAGCCACCACTAAATGCCATCTTGTGGATAATAGGTAAGGGAGAGAAAGATGAACTGGAAGAATCAGACAAGGTTCTCCTTAGAGCACTTTTTTGGGTTGATAACACAACGTTCCTTCTTCCTATTTCAGCAATAGGATTAATTCCAAGTGATAAACCTCTTCTTATCCTAGAAACCCGAAGGTCTAAGGACATATAAGGAAGAAAAAAGCTTAAGGAAAAGACAATTATGGTTGATTCCTAAGTTGTCTACGTCTAGATTCCCAACATTCTTGGGAACTTATGTCTTGTTCAATTGTTTCCCATGAACGATTAAGATCAGCCCGAGTATTAGCAGTGTCTAAAATGGTGTTAAACAAGTTTAAAGTAATGTTGGTATGATCTTGATGACTGGGCTCAATATTAGGTTGCCTTGCAACATGTACAATCATAAAGAAATGAAACAGTCAAAGAATCAATATCAGAAAAATAGATATATTCGATGATAATCAAGCATAAAAATCAACTAGAGAGAAATTGAAGATCTCCCCAATATGGTCGCCAAAATACATGTTGAGGAAAAGATATGAAATGATCTTACTCAAGCATTTTCAGATCTTACTTGGCTAAAGAAAGATAGACGGGAATATCACCCTATGTTTATAGCCATCAAAAATTGTTTCCTAATCCACAAGTATTGGTTACAAGGGCTTAGGCTAATTTTCTTGTAAATTAAAGATTGCTGAAAAATTCAATATTTATGTAATTTTCTGAATATAACAGATGCAGAAATAAATGTAGAGACGGAAGTAAAAATACCAAGTCAATAATCAACACAGGTGAGACACAAAGCAATCGCTTATTTCATTCCAATTTATCAAAAGAATCGTTCTCTTTACAAAATTCCCTAAGGAAGTTTGGACCAAAGTCAAATTTAGATGTCCCGGATGAAAACCATACAAAAGGACTTCTGACAGAAGTAAAAGAAACCAAACTTTAAAAGTTGGATCAGCTTGCCACGGATTGCTGCCCACTCGACTCTGCACAATAGCCTTTATCAGTCATGAAATTTAATTCACAAACAGACAAGTCTACACAGACTATCAAAGATAGATCAACACCTCTGAAAAAAAAGTGTTTGAATGATGTAATTCAGCCTTGAATCTTGTTGTCTACAATAGGACCATGCTATCATAAAATACAATTAGGCTTTTAATGAATCAAGGAATTAATGAAAAAGTAATTATCTCAATAAAACTCAAGAGCAGACCTTAGTATGCTTTCTCCTTCTATTCTCCCTTTATTCCTCCTTCTCTTTTTGTCTTTAAGCAATCAGAATTAGTTGAAGTAGTTAAACTACCTCTTTAGTTAAGTTAACTAAAACTCAACCAACTTTTTAGTTTAGGGAGAAAATTAATAAAATAATAATAAGGTTCTTTAATAAATAATAACTAGTAGGTGGGACCCCTTGTGACTCCCTTTAGTTTCTTTAACAAGCATAAACGTAACTAGTTAATCAATCAAACATATCCATCCTTGTGGATCCCATCATCACTCTCATAATTTGACAATTGATATCAATGATGTTTGAAATCATATAAAAATATAATATCCAACATATCCAAAAAATAGTGTGTTGTCCAAAAATTTCAAAAGTCGACTGTTCTCAATAATCAATAAATAAAAACACTTAAAAACCATATTTGCCACTCTGGGAGGCAATCTTTTCCTTGTTGTTGTCTCCTTTCAATTTCTCTGAATCTGCCTTATGTTGTGTGGAGCCTTTAGGCATAATCTCACTGATAAAATGAGATCAATCATCTCTCAAATGCATGTGGGATGAAATGGATTTGGCAGACTCACTTGAGGGAGAGGAGGGGGAAGCAATAGCTTTTCCTTTATCAGGAGCATGGTGGGCTTCGGTTTTTAACCTCTTTCTTGCATGGGAAGACTGTATTGGTGAGTGTGTAGGGGCAGCTTGGACAATTTGGATAACCAGTGGAGGAGGAGTAGGTAGAGACAGATTGGGCCAACCACGATGTTGGGAGACTACTGGGTGGAAAATCTCTTGCCATCCATCGTTTTCAAGGAATTCAGGTTGTAATGAGACATGGGGGGGAATTGGGATAGATGAGGGATTTTATTGAGCAAAAACTGGTAAAATGTAGGTGGGTATATCATGATTACTTCTCAACAAATTATAAAACAATCAACTGTATTGTAATAACAAAACATGTCACTGTAACTCATCTATGTGCCATCCTTCAACTGCTATAATACAAAGTTTTCATTTAAATATAATTTAATTTTAAGAACATGGAGCGAATAGTGAATCTGAGAAGGTGAGGGGATTTGTAATGTGCGGAAAAGTGAGAGAATGGCAGGGAAATAACGAATATTGTTCATAAAATAAATCAAGTAATCAATAAACATAACTCTGTACTCAATAGAAAACATACCAACACCAATTCAATAATTACTATGTATCAAAACTGTTCATTGTTCCATATCTAAATCCCTCAAAACTTCTCAATTTACACAGTCTACAATCATACTCATCATCAAAACAACCTTCAATCGTCCTGTTAAGAGAATGCATGGTCTCTAATTTCTTCCCTTTAATTTTAAGAATCGAAAAAACACACAGCAACATCGCTCCACCTCTATCCATAATACATCACTATAAAAATATCATATATTGTCCATCAATTCACAATTGGCCAAATATATTTGATGCCAATACCATGTGAATAAGCCCATGACCATGGCTCTGGAAAATACACAACAACCAAATGGCAGTCTGGGAAACATACATAGCAACCAAATGGCAGTTTGAATACGACTGGACAAGGTTACCCTCATAACTGTGAGGAAGAAACCAGAAAGAATACACAGAGAAAAATCCTCCACCAAAAACATAGAGCGATAATACCCATCATGATTTTCACCAACAGAACAACCAGCGAATGCACAACTCAACCCAGAACCATTTTGTTTACTTGCAAATCGAACAACCACAGAGTCATTCCAGAGAGTAAAACCACGCATTTACACAATCATATTCTCAGGAAAACACAAACCCAAGCATTATTGAGCCATTGTTTGTTCATACATAGAGCTTAATTCATGGATGGGGTGAAAAAGAACCATACATGTAATTAATAGCTTAAATGGGTGAGTTGGTCGAGTGTTCTCTACCCAAGCCTGAATCGCGGAGCTCAACCACCAGCAGATCGAAATGCAACAATAACCATACTAGGGTGATGACCTGATGGGGGGGACTATGGAGTGACGTTCATTTACTACACATCGCTTCCATCTCCTCTTCTATTCAACTCTGAAGTACAAGACAACCAACAATCACCATATCATTTAAACCATGTAATAATTTCCAAACCATTGAAACTTGTGACCATATTCCTTGATCAATGCGCCACCCAAACGTTTACGTTAACCCTTGACAAATCCTCATGTCATACCATATGCATTTCCATATCATATGCGCCCACAATAACTCAAATGCAAATTGCATAGCCACTAACCAACCATTTAATAGTTAGGACTAACACTAACATGTTTTACATTTTCAATTGCACATAACTTCTAACATAGTATAACCATAGATTTTTTCTTTTAGGATTTTTTCCATAAGTTCCTTCCCTTTGTTTTGGTTATGTCATTACTAAAATCATGTGTAGCCAGGCAATAAATCATGGTGACATGATTAAACATAGCAATTGTAAATATGTGCCAATCATAACATAAAAATGAAGCTTTAAATAGCAGAACATCCCATAAAATGCATCGTCCACCTGCCACTCTATCAAAATGAAACCAAGACTGCATTTTCGATCATATAGGATCCTGTAAGCAACATCGAAACAACAACAACAAAAAAATGGTTGATATGACTATCTTTGAGCCTCTAGTCTACAAGGGGGTCTCACCTACTAGTACTATATTATTAGCATAGTTTTAAATAATAGGGCTTTAGCAATACTTTGCGAGCGAAATTCCTTGTTGCAATTTTAATCGTCAACACGGTGTTGGTTCCATTAGAAGATATGACACACACTTGTGTTGAAGGGTGTATGAGAGATGGTGCTCCATGGTATGCCCCCGGTAAGGATGGCTCCTTGAAAATTCATGGACCCATGTCAATGAGCGAATAAACATCTGAGCTAGTGCGGACAAGTGGAAGAATGTTATCGATGTTGGTGGAGTGGTTAGGCTCATAATGTGTAATTTGGTTGATAGTGATTATCTTCTCATTGTGGGGGAACATCATCGTTCGAAACACAGAAGAGGCCACCGCCTCCATAGCATACATGTTGCTACATCCAAACAAGATGTTATAATCGAGTGGGGCATTGATAACTTCAATGTCAATGAGGATGGTTTTTCCCCCGAGTTCGACAGGGACATTTTGGAAGAGCCCTTCAAGGGAGGATGGTCGACCATCATAGGCTCTCAAGGTGATGGTGGATGGTACTAGCTCTAGGGAGCCAAGTTTCTTCCATACAGTTTTTGACATGATGCATGTGGATGCACCTTCGTCGATGATACACCGATGAACCATGATGTTCCGAATCTTTACTGGTATCTAGAAGGCTACCAGAGTGGGGAGGCGTGGTTCTCCGTTATCTAAATCAAATGTGATGAGTCTAGTATCAGCTTGGTCCACTACCCCCAAGGTAGAAAGTAATGATTTTCGTTGATTTGGACAGGTTTGGAGGACCTCCAATATAGACATGGTTGCAGGATATGATGCTAAGTCGTCGACTAGATTGTAATTGTGTGCTACCCTAGCCTGAGGGTTATTGACATTCTGTCGCAATGGAATGCGGGGTATACGAATGGTAGGTTTAGTATTAGGGCATGGAATCATCAAGGGTTGTCCGATTGTAGTTGGAGCCTTATCTGAGGTGGTTCGAGTAGATTCATAAGGTGCACCGTATTGACGATCATTTGTTTGCAAAATAATCTCTTCTTTTCTAGTGAGGAGGATATTGCGATCAATCAAATTTCCAAGGTGGATGGGCCCTGGGTTTTGATACTTCCCTATTTGTGGTGGGGCAGGGTGTACCTCATGTTGGGTATTAATCACACCTTGGTGTGGAATAGGGTTTTTCAATACGATCAGGGGTGTTTGTTGCAAGTACTTTTGTGGGGCCTACTGAGGGGCAGACGACACTAGAGGACATGGCACATTCATTGATTCTTTCATTCATTTGAAGTCAGAAATTTGGGGACAATGGTGAGTATAATGTCCATACTTGCCGCAAATATCACAAGGGAAGTTTGTCCTAATATTGTTGTTGTTGTTCCTCCCTTGGAATTTGTTGTTATTGTCCCCTTGAGGGTTCTAGTTACCTTGATTTTGGTTTCCCCTAGCGGGTTGGTTTTGTTGGGGGGTATTTCCGCCTGGTCCAGGGTTATTATTGTTTTAGTTTTTTCCTTTATTATTGGAACTATTCGAATGATGAGCTAGATTTTCCATATTCGACTGATGGGCCGGATTTTTCATATTCGACTGTTCAAAAGTATGAAGATGTTGAATGGGAGAGGGTTGATCAAAGTTAACGTCGGCATGTGGTTGTCCATGTGGAGGAGAAACTGGCTGTGGAGGACCAGGAAATGGAAAATGAGGATTGTTTTATGGAAACGATCCGTAGGGAACATAGGAAGGTGAAGCACTTTCACTAGTGCCCAGGTTATATGATGAGGTAGAAGGTGAACCTGAACTTGGTTGAGAGGTCAGACGCATCATGGCTACCAGCGAGGGTCCACTCATGGGTGGGTGGGGAGCAATAGGATAAGTTTGTTGGTAAGAGGATGGAGGATAATAATATGGCCCTACATATGGTTGTGGATATTGGGGTGCACCATACATGGCTGGTGGTTGGCTATAAGGGTTGTAATGTGTTGTGGTACCAATCAATCCATCTGCAACGTGGGACATCCCAGGTTTGTCTTGGCCAAATGGTACGATTCTTGGTGCATCAGGTAAATACTATATATAAGTAACCTGACTGAGCATAGATAAGGTCGAATTTTTGGGCCTTGTTGATGGCCTCCTCTTCGGACTGAGGAAAAGTGGATGCTACATCTTTGGCAAGTATAGAGACAAGTGATTTTAGAAACCAAACCAGGCGTTGTTCTTTGGTGGTTTCTGCTTTACATAAACTACGTCGCCGACGTTGTTCATGGATGTGGTCAGCAATATGCATAGCTGAGCTTTGTTTGCACTCAGAGAGAATTTCTAAACCAGTGTTGTGACGAACTAGTAGTTGAAAAAAGGCCAAAAAGGCTTTGACCAAGAATTCATAAGTCACATGGGACCCTGATTTTTCATCCACATACCATTTGGTTCATGTACCAGTGAGTGTTCTTTGAAATAACCTTAAGTGGATGGAATCATCCATGATGTTGTTTGAAGAGCACCATAAGTGGAAGGTCATAACATGGTTGGTGGGGTCTTCCCCCAGTTTTCCTTCAAATTTTGGAATATCTGAAGGTAGTTTGGTAAGCATATTGGGCCATGTGGGGTCATGTAAAATGGGATCATTCGTGAGTTTAGTCAAATAAGGAATGTTGAGAGATTCCAAGTATGGCATAGGGGGATGTGGTGGAGGATTAGTTCCAACCATTGTGTGAGGAGGTAGTGGACTTGACCCTTGAGGGGGATTTGTACTTCTCCCTTGAGAAGAAGTTTCCCCCCCACCTCCTTGTGAGGGAGAACTAGTGGATGGATGGCCTTGGGAATTAGACCCAAGAAAGGTGGAACCAACTAAAGTTGATCCCAAAATAGTAACACTCATGAGAGTGTGATATGGTTGAGCCGATTATTTGGCAAGACTAGGGACTCCTCCTATAATAGGAGGGAGGTTTTGCAAGCGTCTGGAATGATGGGGATTATGTGGCTCCCCTATGATGTCTGACTAGCAAAGTGAATGTGTGCAAATGGTGATGAGAGAAATAAATGAACAAGAGCTTTGTATAATTTGGACCTTCACAAGATAATACAACTCATAATTGCATGTAATCAAATGAGAATCATACATAAATCAACTTTAAAATAACAAACCATGTGGGTAGGTGGATTTTGTCCGCGTGGGGGAACAAATAAAACAAATGCTCGTGTCCTGAAAGACATATTGTCTGATTAAAAATATTTCTGTGGTTGGAGTTTTCGTGATTGGTCGGAATAGCCACAGTTTGGTCAATAGAGTGTCGACGTTTCGGATCCAAATCAGGATCCATCTTCCGGACAATGAGCCTGCAGATGGATCCTGAAGATGGATCCTGATTTGGATCCGAAATGTCGACACTCTATTGACCAAACTGTGGCTATTCCGACCAATCACGAAGACATATTGTCCTTCGTATCAAATAACACTGGACCTTCCAAGAGCACTCGACAATGGGGTATGAAGCCATCGGAAGAGGAGCTAGTGAAGGATGAAATAATCAGTTATAATGAGGGGTAGAGGGTGCATATCCCGAAAGACTTGGCGATATTTCCCAATAGCCACACAAAATCTGATCAAGGTGCAAATGCAGACCACAATTTCCACATGGGTAGATGTTCTATTTTTGGTCACTAGGTACCTTGGTCAAAGTGTGGCATTTAGATTTTCGGCCTCATAAATGGGTCACGAGTTGGATCCCTTCCAAGAGTTGGGTGACTCAAGGGAGGATGCACAGAACAACCAGACCTCGGCCTTCAACCCTTCACGGGTATCTCCCTGCCTTATCGTGTAGGAACACTTGACTTGGAGGATTTGAAAGTTCCCTATTTTTCAACTTCTAATGTTTGAGAATGTGAAAACCAGATAACAGGGGGTTATTTGGATGCCTACCCACGAGATCCTACCTAAACTAAAAAAATTCTTTTAGCACCTCTTGTGGAGGAAAACTTAGTGAGTTTTTTAGAAAAAAAAAATTAGATGTGGTGGGATGAGAGATTAGGGGTGTGAACCAATATCGTTTGAATTAAGTAGGTGTGGATAATTTCCAAAGAAGTAGTGGAACGTTTAAGAATTCCTTTGGAAAAAAACCTACTTCAACCTCCACAAAAAATGGAAATTATGTGAGTGAGGAGTGACTTTGTGTGTGAGCAAGTGAAAAAGTGTGCCAAGTTTTAACAAGTTAGATGTGAAATTGCAACATGTGGACTTCCTGTGGTCCTTACAAAACTTAGATACCTATCTTACTAAGTGTCATCGGTACAACCTTGCAGAATTTTAAAAGCCCTAATGAACTAGAATGTGGACATATGGGTCCTTACCAATCCTTTAAACTCCCTAAATGTTGTTTACACTAAGAAAGCTTTGAAAAACCATCCTAGATTGCAAGCATGTGGGCATGCATGCACCCATTACTTTGATCTTTAAACTTCCCTAGTGATGTAAAATAAGAAAGCAATTTTAAGAAACTATCATAAGTTTGCAACATGTAGGCATGCATGGGCCCTTACAACTTTAAGATGATTTCAAAAATAAACTCAGAGGAGCCCTAGGGGGGCTTTGTCCTCTCCTAAAGATTTTTTTTTAAGGGAGATGAAATGTCCCTTTAACCACCTTTTTTATTCTCAAGATCTCTCTATGGTGCAAGAGAAGAGCATACGCAATGATCAAAGTTAATTTTTGGTCCCAATGTAAGTGTTTTTATATGTGATAGCAATAATCTCAACTTAAATTTTACCAACCAAACAAGCCATCCATGTGGCAACCAAAGCAAAAGAGGAGAATTTTGGTTCTTTTTATCCCCTAAGAGCCTATGTTTAGCTAACCTTTCATATGGGAAAGGAGTTTAAGTGGAATGCATGTGCATTGCAAATTGTATGAAAGCAAGAATATGAATGTTAGGGGTCCTCAAATCATCACAAAAACCCTTACAATTTTGAAAATATGGAGATGTGTGCATGTTACAATTCTTATAGGTGCACAGAGGGCACACAGTGCACAGAGAAAAGAAGCTTGTGGAGCGCACAGTGCGCTGAGTGCGCACCTATGGGCTAGAATATCTGTGCACGTTCTGATACGTGTCGGGGGGGATTTTTTGAGTGAAATTCTCCTCCTCCAACTTAGAATTTTTCCTTTGACAGGTAATGTTGGGCCAGTTTTGGTACCTGCAAGATAAATTTATTAAAAATAAGTGCTCTCTAAGCCCAAATAGGGTGGAATTTGATACCTTATCACCAGTATGGTCACCAATATGTTGTGTCCTTTTCATCACTTGGGTGAGCAAAACAATTACACTTGCATGCCTAGTTGGGCCTGCTAGACAATACAAAAGTTAGTGAGTGGGTTAAACAATACAAACACATGTAATAAACAAAGAAACAAACTAAAACAACTAATAAATAAAAGTTGGAATGCATAAGAAACTTAGAACCATAAAAAATCAACCAACTACCAAGATAATGCCACCAATGGATAACTACATTAGTAGGAAAAAAAACGTAGAGAAAAATGACTTATGAGTCCCCTCTTCCTCCTTGGGAGGGCTCTTGAGTTACCTAATGGAGAGATATTCTTACAATGAAAGAAAAATGGCAAATGGTGAATAAAATCAATGCTTATTCCCGCAAGAGGTGAGTGGAATGACCTATTGCAATGATGCTTGAATACTCCAAGGAGAAAAGAGGATTCTTAAGAGAGAATTGAGGCAGCATAACAATACTATAAAGATCTTGGTTTCTTATTGCACCCATGGCTTTCATTTATAGCATTTCTTCAAGGAAAAACATAATTGGTTATTGGTGTGAACAAGGGGCCTTTTAGGGCACCCTCTGGTCCTTGACTAGCCCCCCATTCAGATTTCTCTTAGATATGGTGGTCAAATCAGGTTGGGAGTTGGTCCATAAGTGGTTTGGGGGTGACAAGAACCATAAATGCGTTGTTCACAAAAGTGCACGGATTTTCTCCTACACAATTGCAAATTTGGCACATTGTGTGCTCTGAGGGCTTTGTTGGCCCGCGCACTGTGCTCGTGCTTCCTTTAGTGAATTTGCGCATGTCAATTTTTGTCCAATTGTATAGTTTTTTCCTTTCAAATGCATTTTAATGCTACAAGTGAACTAATTGTTGTTGGCATTGCTATATTTCTGTAACCATTTGCGTGCAATTTTGCAGATGAAATTTCAGTGATAACACTCCCCAAGGTCAACCTGGTTACCCTCCTCAAGGTTAAATTGGTTATCCTCCTCAAGGTCAAATGAGTTTTCCTTCACCTTTTACACAAGTTCCTCAACAAATAAATCCTACTTTTGCTGGCCAAAATCCACAACAGTTGCATATGGGAGGACCTTTTGGATACAACTTTCCACCAAAACCAATTTATAGTCCTACTAGTGTCCCCATGCCTCATCAGTATCATCCTTAAAGCAATCAAAAATTACACTTTTTGGATACTTTAGATCTCAGACCTATCGATATTGACAAACAATCCCATATTAAAATACCCCTTCTGGCAAGTAATTCCCACCAAGTTACCATCAAATGTTCCAAAATTTGATGGTAAACATGGAGAAGACCCGAATAACCATGTCATGACATTTCATCTTTGGTTTTCATCAAACTCACTGATGGATGACTCTATTCATTTATGTCTTTTCCAGTGTACTCTTACGGCATCAGCGGAAAAATGGTACATTAAATTACAATGTGGATCTTTTCAAGATTTCAATTCGCTTGCAATGGCTTTCCTCACCCATTTCCAGTTGCCAATTAGATACAAAACCAGAATAGAACTTCTTACCTCCCTTCATCAGACTAACTTCGTACACATTTCTGACCATATTCATGAGTGGAGACAACGACGACAGTTGATCAAATCTACCATCCCTGACCAATTGTTGGCAGAATGGTTCACAAAATCCCTGTTACTTCATATTGCTCATGATGTAGCAATGGGAGTTTTCATTACAGAAGAGGAAGTTATTGCTCGTGCCCAATATCTGGATCTGGTTTATTCCCAATCCATTACTTTGTATGAACTGATCTCAAAGGTTCTTCATACATCAACCAATCCAACCAAACCATCCTTTACAGCTCATTCAGACGGTGCTATCAGTTCCGTAAAAAATCAACTTGCCTCACAGTCGACTGGGAAAAAACATTCAGTATCTACCCCAACTACAGTGCAGACTCATGTCCCATCAAGTTCCAGTCCCACGAAGTAATTGCAGTTCAATATACTTCACCACCACAATCGAGGGGTAAAAAGAAAACTGAGAATAAATCCAAGAAAAATAGTAATCAAACAGAAAACACAAGCACAACCACCTACTGTTGAAAAACAACCATAGCGCAAACTGAAATTTCCCTATCTCATATGTGTTGAAGATCATTACACAAGAGATTGTCCCCACCGGGAAGAAGTATCCAAATAAGGAAATTCCCAACTCATTGTTTTGACACGTCCTTTTCCATTACAACAATCATTGGTTGTACAAAATCATGCACCTCCACAAGGAGGAAACCCAGGTCATCCTTCTAACAAGGATGCTTCCTCAAGTGCACATATTTACATGTTCAATGGTGTAGATTTGACCACTAAGACTATAACATATGGAACACCTCCAAGGAAGCTCAGTAAAGAAAGAGTAACTAATTGAATCAGTATTGATCCACCTTCCACTTCTGTTACCCCTCCATTTGGACCTCTCCAGATTGAGAAACCTACCTTTGGCTCTATATTACGTCTACCCAAGAGTACTATACGAAGTCGACCTTTAATCCTAACTCTCGTGTTGCCCAGAACTACAACACTGTTGAAGATTTGGCACAAGCACCTTGTGTAATGTTGGCTCTTGAAGTTCTGCAACATTGCCCCAGCCAACATAGGACTCTCTTGGATGCCATTGGAGCTACAGATCCCGAGTCATCCAATAATATCAAATTTAACTTGGACAATTACAAAACAAGGCTCTCTCACCAACTTTCATTTCAAATCAATGTTGTTCACAATAAACATATGCATCGTACTATATTGGATGAAGGAGCATCAACCTGTTGTTGGGCCATGGAATTGTCATCCTTTTACATCATCTTTCCCTATTTTTAATCCCTTCTTGCTTACCCATAACCTCGTATTAATTCCTATTAATCCATGTTAATGCTTATATGCGGGATTTGAAACCAAGGTGTTTTCCAGTTCATTTATTTAGTATTTCATATGAATTATAGTTAAATATTATAGAGGTAACATACTATGCATGTATCTTTGAAAAGGTGGTTTAGTTTGTGATTGTTGCAGAACCAATTGTCTCTTTTATTACTCCTACAACTAAAGATTCATGATGTGGGTTCTTGAGATTTCTTGCACGAAGATTTATTGAGTCAAAATATGTTTATCCACAAAATATCTCAACAACCCGTATTGTACTTTTTGAGAAATCAAGTTTTCACGATTTGCTGCAACTCCTGGTTGTTGTAACTCTAGTTTGTTGTTACTTCTACGTCATCACTGTTGTTACTCCTATAACTAAATATCTACGAAGTGTGTTCTTGATGTTTTTCATATGAGGCATTATTAAGTCAATATAAGTCTATCCTCAAAATATCTCAACAACCCAGATCGTACTTTTTGAGAAATCAAGTTTTCATGATTTGTTGCAACTCGTCGCTACTCCCATGTTGCAACTCTGAATAGTGTCGCAACTCTCATGTTGCAACTCTGAACAGTGCCGCAACTCATCCAAAGAAATTTGAGCTGTCGAAACCGTGAGCCAACACCGGAAACCTTAAGTCGTGGGAACCATGAGCCGTGATCTCACATATTTTTCATTTATGGATTTATGCAACAATAATATTAATCCAAGAAAATCAAAGATATGGATATAATTTTGCAATTCCAAGACAAAATATTGGTTTGAGTGGTTGACCAAAATTTTGGAATTCTTGGGCAAAAGATCTTTGAGTTATTTATTCTTTTCTAATTATTAGCAAAAGATCTTGGAAGTTATTTATTATTTGCTAATTCTTAGCAAAAGATCTTGGAAGCTATTTATCATTTGCTAATTGTTAGAAAAAGATCTTGGAAGTTATTTATTAATTA
>JASDQU011506114.1:10376-22949 GCA_032191745.1 Picea mariana | reverse complement strand
ATGATAGCATAACAGTACAATAATGAAAGGTGATAAATGAGGGAGTGAGAGGTCTCTTAAATAGCCTTGGGAGACCAAGAGACCCCTCTTGGATCTTCAACACTTGTCAAAGATCCAAAGGTGAAGACAACTCAAAGGGGAAAGCAGCCAATGAGAGACTAAGCTTTTAGGGTGAGGGGAAATGGAAAAAGGATGAAGTGATGAGGAGAAAGCAAGGAAAGGAGGTGGCGAAATAAGCAAGAGGAGACCCACATATGGATTAAGGGAGATGTTTCTTGCTTTCACAAGAGATGTTTCCATCTCCACTTGAAATCCTTCCAATTACAAGAGAGAAAAACGTGAGTTCAAAGAAGGAAGACGTGAGTTTGAAAGGGGAAACAAGGGGACGTGTGGGTAGAGTGTATTGAACACACTCCCCATTGGCACGTGATAGGTGGAGGAGAGACCCCACGTTCCAGTTTAAAGAAAGTTCTAACTTAACTTTTGAAGTTTCCAAACTAAAAAAAAAGGAAAAGCGTGAGGTATCCATTGCTACGTGAGGTATGTGGGGGAGGTGACTTGGAGTGTGGATTTCACTCTCCAAAGTGAGATGTGAGTGGAAGGCTTGGGGTTGGAGCAAAAGGGAGGGACCACACTTTGATCAAAGGTAAGTTTCAAAACTTACGTGGAGTTGAGAGGGACGTGAGGATTACGTGAGGGAGAGTAAGGTGTGTGAGGAGTGTGACGTCCACACTCTAAAGTGGGACATGGATGGGAGATGAAGGGCGCACCTCATGAGGAGGGGCCCATAACTTATTTTAAAAGAGTTAATAAATCAATTAATGAATTATTACATGCTCACGTGGGAAGGGGTTCGTGAGCTCATAAGGGGATATAATTAAAATATAATTTTAATTAAATGTGGGTTTAAAAGGTAGGTAAAGGGTTAGGATAGGTAGGTGGGGTCCTCTCTTTAATTATTGCCACTTACTTCATCTTTTTTGGCTAAAAATTACAAAATTTACACTTTCCCATATTCTGGGTTTGGCAATTAAAATTGTCGTTTTTCGAAAAAGCTCCTAAGTGGACAAACAACCTAGCAAAACTTGTCCGACTGAGTTGAAACTTGGTCCATGGGTTCTGTGGGTCTCATTAGCTTTCTTTTGAGTACAAATACCCCTATCAAAAATCCCGGGACCTAAGTTTTACATTAAATACCCAGAATTAATTAATTAATTCGAAACCTTAAAAAAAACCTAGCTATACTTGACGGAATTCCGCGAAATTTCGCGTGTTGTCTTACATGGTCATTTACAACATTCCTAAACACTAGCTACCTAGGAATGACTTCATTAGGATGCCTTTCACCACTTTGGAGGCTTTATTGGGTGGGAGTGAAAAACTCAAGGGAGATTAACCCGGCTGGTTAGGCCACATTAACCTCCTGAGGATAAAAAACACTCAGCGAAAGGAACTCTCCTAATGAAGAAACCCTAAGGAAACTGACCTAACATGATCCATGTAGACCTATTACATTATAAACCCGCGCAGGGGTGCGGTAATCCCGCTTAAAAAACTGTGTTTTGGAGCAAAAATGCCCTGTAGAACCAAAAAGTCTTCGACATGTTTGCATCTGATGATGCATATCTTCATGGTATATGGAGTTGACCCCCTAGTTGAAGAGGCGGTCAACAGGGAGGATGGCAAAGACCCTAGCCGAGATCTAGGGCCCCCAAGTGCACCCCTGGGGTTTCTTGGTCTGGGACCAAACAGTCAGTGCCATGGAAAAAGACCCTTGTAAGGGCCCCCAGTATATGACTGGGGTTCTTGGTCTGGGACAAAGCAGTTAAAGCCCCTAGATATGTCTAGGGCCCCTGGAAATGTCCAGGGTACCCATGCCTGGGGCATGGGTTGATCCTTGGTCTTGTACCTTGGTGGATAAGACCCCTGAGAGGGCCCCCAGTAGATGACTGGGGTTCTTAGTCTAGGACCAAGCAGTAAAGACCCCTGAGAGGGCCCCTAGTATATGACTAGGGTTCTTGGTCTGGGACCAAGTAGTTAAAGTCCCTAAATATGTCTAGGGCCCCTGGAAATGTCCAGGGTACCCATGCTTGGGGCATGGGTTGATCCTTGGTCTTATACCTTGGTGGATAAGACCCCAGAGATGTTCTGGGGCCACCTGGTCCTTGATCAGGTGTTTATTGGTATATGTTCTCTCTGAAGGTGGACATGACCACATGAGGGATGTATCCCATATGCAATGATGATAAAATTAAACAGGGTCACCTTGAGAATGAATGGACAAAGTATTGCCACCTAGTCACCCTTGTCAAACCCCCTTCACCCTTGCTTGTGTTTATTTGGGTTTTGTTTATTTGGCTTTAGGGGTTATTAATTAAATGTTTAAATTATAACATGTTTAATTAATATTTATATTAATTAAATGTGTTAATTTTTATCATTTTTTATCATACCCCTAGCCTAACCCTTAGCCTAAACTATAAAAGGAGATCTACCCCTCCTCTTTCAAACACACATTCCAGTGTGCTATTATGCTATCCTCCTAAAGTGAGCGGATCTCCTCTATCTTTTGCGGCCTCCTCTTTGCACTGTTGCTGGAGGTTATCTTGTGTGGTAGATCGACCCCCTTTGAGGCTATTTGCTGTGGAGTAGATCGGCCCCTTGAGGATTGTTGTGCTTGCTGTGGCCCTTGTCCATTTGCTGTTGGAGTGTGTGTGCTTGCTGCGGCCCTTGTCCATTTGCTGTTGGAGTGTGGGTGCTTGCTGCGGCCCTTGTCTATTTCTGTTGGAGTGTGGCTGTTGGTGCGACCTCTTTCTGTTGGAGTGTGGCCGTTGTGGTACAACCCCCTTTCTACTGTTGCTGGTGTAGCTTTTGTGTGGTGCGACCTCCCCTTTGTGTGACTGTTGTGGAGCAACCCCCTTCTCTACTATTATAGGATGGCTGTGTGGTGTGGTCCCCTTGTCTACTGACTATGGTGTGGCAGCTTGGACCCTTGCTGTGGTAGATCGGCCCTCTTGTGACCCTTGCTGTTGTGGTTCAGCTCCCCTACTGTTTGAGCCTTGGCCTCTTTACCTCAGATCTGTTACTTGCAGTGAGCCATGGCCCTTTTAGCTCAGATCTACCTCTCTAACCTTGCCGTGGTCTCTCAAGCTCAGATCTATTCCTTTTGAGTTACAGTCATTCTTTATATAAGGGTTTGGGCCATTGGAATTTCTGTGGGTGTAGGGGTTTCATTACAGAAATTTTTGTGTGGTGGTTTTAAGTTTCTCTCCTTGGTGGCAAGAAAGTTCTATCCATCTCTTGGCAAGAGATCCAACCTATATGGTGGATCTATGATCCTGAAGTTTGTCTGAGCATAATTACAAATGGTATCTCATCTCTTATGTGTGACTGTATCTCCTTCATGGTAAGTCTTCAAGGTATGTGATTTGCTGTTCTGTTCATTGGCCATATTCTTTATTTGATTTGAAATTTAATATGCTTGAGATCTGTTCCAATCTCATCTAGATCTGATGTATATCTGATCCATAGAGATCAGTTTTTGTTTTTGGCATGTATAAGATCTATATCAGTTTTAGTTTAGATCTAGATACTGATCTACTTTGTCTTCTGTTTAGATCAGAAAGAGTGTTGGATTTACACTCAGAAATTTATTGTCTCCTTGCTATGTGTTCAACAGTGTTGTACTATTCTAAAATGAGACTTAGTTGTTATACTAACTAAAAATAAAAAGGGACAGTTCTGCTCTGCTTTATTTCTCAACTTCTAACAGGGGGGATTCATGAAAGGCCATCGTCCGCTCCCACCATACTTACCACTTTTCGTCTTTCTCCCATTCATCCATCCTATTACACTGGTTTGGGCATTGGGTTGGCCAAATATCTAAGGGTTGTACCTTACCTTGTGGGAAGAAGGGGCTAAAGGCCCAGAGGGTAAAAGTAGCTGACAAAAGATAAAAGCCAAAAGAATGAAACCTTGAGATGCTTCACCCAGGGGTCCCCGAGAAAACAATAAAAAGATTCTTAGTAAGAAACATAGGGACCCATAAAAAAATAATAAATCATAAAAAAATAATAAATCAAGACATAGTTGGAGGATAGGGGGTCTCATCACGAGCCAACATATTAGGTCCATGGGCATGTAGCGGTATGACACTGCAGTTTGACACTACCAACAACTGGTCACCACGCCAGGGTAGTGGCTCTTGGTGGCATAACCAAGAGAAAGGGGGTCTCATCACGAGCCAGCCTTCTCATTTCCGTGAAATGCTCGTGGGTAACATTACCACCACTGGTCACCACGCTAGGGCAGTGTGCCCTAACTAGCCTCTTGAAAGAAAAAACAATAAGAATAAAAGATAAAAGGCATGAATGGGATTGGAAACATTTGCATCCATGACAAGGTGCAACTCACGCTCTTTAGAGGCACCCACAGGTAAGCTATACATTTCCCTTCTATCACTGCACCCATTGCCTAGACATCCCTTACCACCTCATCCACTCACATGGCCTGGATTTGAATTCTCTCGGGAACTTCCCACATCCAATGAGCATTAGCCCAATAGGACATCCTAGTGTCCCCTTCAAACTTGGCTTGTAGATTAGCATAACGTCTTTGAGCACTTGTCTGCGTAAAGGGGTTTCATGCACATGTTTAAATAACTTGATGATTAGATGTGATTGACATTGCTATGATCCCTGTGACTTATGAGCCCATGGAGGGCATATTTGTTGATGTTGCAGGGCCACACTCGATGGACAGGTACATATGGGGAGATGATTAGTTCGAACCTCCATAGGGCTAAAAGCCCACTTGATGGATGTTGAGACCCCAGCTAGGGGCAGAGACAGACCAGAAGATTGCACCAGAGAGAGAGGATGACGTTTCACTAGGGGTAGCCTGACAGGCCTAGACCTAGGGGGGTTGTGCCCTTTCCACCATGATGTAGGCCTTGGAAGGCCCATGACGTCACCCAACGTTTTGGATGTTTTGGAGGCAGTTGTGTGCCAAGTGGCAGGTTTCTGAGGCCTAAGGAGGCCTAACATTTTGCTCTAGGAGGCCAACGTTGCCCAAAAAGGGCCTAACGTCACCCTAAAAGGGCACGATGTCACCTTTACAACTTATTGTAGGGTTTAATTATGACATTTAATGTAAAAACTGGATATTATGTGTAACAGGCCATGTCGGCCTTTTTGACCTAATTTTGGTCTTTGTAATTGTATAAATAAGGGGTAATTCACTCTTATTATTCATCATCTTTCACTCACTTGTGAGGACTGAAATTTGTGCCCTCCTTAGGGTTTCTTGGCTGAAATTTTAGGCACACTTGTTGAAGGAGGCTTATTTTGGATTATTTTGGAAAAGTTCTTGATGGATGTGTTCAACTAGGGTTCTTCTTGATGAATTCTTGATGTATGTAAGTGATTTTTCTGCAATTCTTCTTAATTGAATGCTTATAGTCTAATTTATCTTGCATTTATATTCAATATTATGAAATTGCTTGATTAAACCCTAGGAAGACTAACACATGTTATTGTCTTAGCTTCAAAAGCTTTCACCTACTAGATCTTGTCAAAAGGCCATTTTTCTTGAAGCATGAGCTAAGGCCTTGCCATTGCAACACCTTAGTATCCATTGCTTCATCTTAGCCGATTTTTCTTCATCATTGAGTTAAAGAGGGAGGCAATCTACTAAGGCCTAGGGTTACCTACACCTTAGTAGCTAGTTTCCCCTAGGGTTTGATAATTGGAGCCTTGGGTTACCAACATTCTAATCTATCATTCTCTCTTGTCTTTGACTCTCCATTATCATTTTTCTTCAACATTTGCTGCTGCGTTATTGACTCCATTAGCCCTAAAAACACTAGTCTAAGTCCTCTCTTGAGTAATTGATCAACACAACCTTCAAAAACCTACTCTTTGAGCAACCTACTAACACTTTCTAACCCTAGAATAACTTAACCTACTAACAATATTGCTGCTGTTACTAAAGTAAGCTACAACCATTAGATGCAGCATTAAAAGCTCATAAAAGCAATTGAAAAGGCTGATTTATACCTGTCTTATTTGCTTCTATCAAATGCTAGTATTATGATTTCAATGGTTAATGATTCTTAGTCATTTTGAAGCTACTTTCAAGGCATTTAATGTGAAGTATTGCTCTATAAAGATTGCTGTTATAAAATTTCTGTTTACTTCATCATATTCAATAAATTGTTTTTCTCAAGAAAGTCCATGGTTTTATGAAGTGCTAACTAGCAAGTGTACTTGCAAATATATCTAGTTTCTTGTTGCTTTGTTCCGGGCAGGTACACTTTGACATATTATCTTTTCATTGGTTATAAAATCAGACTTTCTGATCGGTGGTGACTTGTGAGAGGGGATCTTTATCTAGCCACTTTGACTTTTCCTTCTCAAACCCCCAGGTCACCAGGGATGTCTCCCCTGGGCCTATCACCCTAAATAGAAAGAGACATCCTATTGAGGTGATAGTGATAGGATAGTCTCATGTTACACCAATTTGCTCTCCTTTAACCTTTTCTTCTATCAAAGTACAAATTGTGCGATAACATTTTGGCGCTGTTGCCATGGAACACTGAGTCAATCTTCCTCAAACGACACTTTTTCGGTAAGCCTTTCCTCAAGAATATTTATCTTACAAGCTTACCTGGTGACTCCACTAAGGGTGATTCCATTATCTCTTTGATAATTTCAATAAAATTATCTGGCGACTCCACAGTCCACAAGGAGGTACACCAGCCCTCCCAAATCCTTTAGAAGAAAGCCTCCCTGAAACTCTCCTGTAGTAAAACCACTTTTTGGAGGCAATCTTCCCTTAAACACAATGTCTAACGTGGGAACTCAAACCTCTATTTCGAACCAAGCTAATGACCAAAGACAATGGTCATCCAATCTTTTCAAACCGCTAGACATGACAGCTATACCAGGATACCCTAGGCAAATGCTCCCCAAGTATGAGAAATGGCTGCCTAAATTCACATGGAATGATGCAATTAGTGCCAAGGATCACATGAGCAATTTCTGGGCATTCTTCCAGCGTCATCCCATTATTGTTGATGTTGAAGATTTGGCTATGAAATTGTTCTGTGCTACCCTCCATGATGGTGCAAGGTGTTGGTACAATGGTCTTCCTGATGGCAATATTAAAACCATGGATAAGTTAGAAGAAGTCTTCCTCAAATGATCGAGTATCAAATAAGACCCCAATATGCTACTGATAAGGTTGAATAACCTCATGAAACAGGAAAATGAGACCATTAGGGAATTCCACAACAAGTTTGAAACCTTGTTGCGAAAAATCCCTGTGAGTCATCATCCATCTCCTAGTTTCCTTTTGTTCATTTATACCAAATCTTTTACCGGTCAACTAGGGTATCTCCTCAGAGATAAAATCCCTCAAACGATCCAAGAAGCCCAAGAGGTAGCCACAAGGATCGAAGACAACCTTTTATCATCCAAAGTTGAACCTTTCTCAGCCCCAAGAGTCAGGATGGACACTAAACCTAAGATAGTCCACAATGGTGAACCTACCTCAGAAATTAGTGCTAGCTTGGCTAAGTTACAACTCACTGTAGATGGCATAGTAAAAACTCAAGAGCTAATTATGAATAGGATTGTCAACCTAGAGAGGACTCATCAACAGGCCCCTAGGGTTCCGTACAAGGGTCAATTCCAGAAAGGGAACCAAGTTTTCATACCAAAGAATGATCAAGGGGTTCCAAATAGTTTAGCCCCAACAAATGTGGTTGATGAAAATCCTCGGTGCCTGCAATGTAGTGAGTCACACTGGGAACATGAATGTCCTTACAACAATGGAAGCCATGACCAAGTAAACATAATGGACCATACCATAGAGGACCCCCAAATTTGCCTTAATATTTACCCTGAGGAACATCAAGAGGGCATAAAGGAAGTAGATAGGAAGGCTAGGATGGAGGTGATAAATAACCTGGACCAAGAATGAAGAGAAAAGTTGAAAAAGCAAGAATTCCAAGTATATACTAGACAAAAGAAATTGAACCAACCCATCTCTGTTGGTCCTACAGTATCCCAAACAAGACCTCCACCTATGAACATTCTCCTTCCCAAAAATCTTCCCAAGGCTGAAAGAGTGGACTTAAACTTTGACTTTGAAGGGGCATTAGCCAAGATGCATGTAACCATCCCCTTAAGAGAAGTCATCAAGGTACCATCCGTCAAAGAAAGATTTGATAATTTCTTCAAAGGATCAGATGGACCAATGGACCCTCCTATTATGCTACAAGATGATCACTTTAGGGTCCAGTATGATGAACGCCCACCTTTCTTCATGACCTTATAGATAAATAACAAGTGCCTTAACAACTAAATGCTGGATTCAGGGGCAGGTGCGAACATGATGTCTCTAAAGGTCATGCAACAATTAGGCCTAAAGGTCACATGACCCTACATGAATGTGTGTGGTTTTGAGTCTAGAGCCATACCCACACATGGGGTGATTGAGAATATGGAAGTATGTCTTGGAAGATACCCCGAAAGAGTGATCCATCAGGAGGCACAGACTTGACTTCACAGGTAAGTGCATATAAGTAGGTAGGCATTTGCATTCATTGTATATACCATTTGTACATATGCTTGTTTTCATTTTCTGTAGTATATATATATGAGCCGGGGGTGATATCACCACCCCAAATGATTGCTAATAATATTATGTTGAGATCAAGCAAGTCACAGGTTGTGCCAGAGATGTTGAGGTTCTCATGCGCTCTACGGTGAGCACATGTCCCCGAGTTGGATTCAGATGTTATCCCCTAGCTTAGGGATAACTAAGGAGATTATGAGTACCGAGAGCCAGATCGACTTGAGCATGGCCCATCCTTTCACTCTTCAGCGCCTCCACTTTGTCAGCAGCAGCAACATCCATCACATCGGCTTGGTCCTGCAACATAAATGGATCTTGCTTCATGAGGTAATGAGTCCGGGTATCATGGTATGTGTCCCTCTGATCCTCAAAACCTTTGAATATGTGCATTTAATTCTTTTTGCTTCTAACGTGTGCTTGGACCTTATGCTTTTCCACTTGACCACACCTGGGGGGAATACCAGGATTCCCTAGTAAGCTGGTACCCATAGGGTTTGAGTTGCCACTGGGGGGATTCATGAAAGGCCATCGTCCGCTCCCACCATACTTACCACTTTTCGTCTTTCTCCCCCTCATCCATCCCATTACACTGGTCCGGGCATTGGGTTGGCCAAATATCTAATGGTTGTACCTTACCTTGTGGGAAGAAGGGGCTAAAGGCCCAGAGGGTAAAAGTAGCTGGCAAAAGATAAAAGCCAAAAGAATGAAACCTTGAGATGCTTCGCCCAGGGATCTCCGAGAAAGCAATAAAAAGCTTCTCAGCAAGAAACTGAGGGACCCATAAAAAAATAATAAATCAAGACTTAGTTGGAGGATAGGTGGTCTCATCACGAGCCAGCCTATTAGGTCCATGGGCATGTAGCGGTATGACACTACCAACAGCTGGTCACCACGCCAAGGTAGTGGCTCTTGGTGGCATAGCCAAGAGAAAGGGGGTTTCATCATGAGCCAGCCTTATCATTTCCGTGAAATGCGTGTGGGTAACATTGCCACCACTGGTCACCACACCAGGGCAGTGTCCCCTAACTAGCTTGT
Organism: Picea mariana; assembly: GCA_032191745.1. Taxonomy (NCBI): domain Eukaryota; kingdom Viridiplantae; phylum Streptophyta; class Pinopsida; order Pinales; family Pinaceae; genus Picea; species Picea mariana. The sequence goes on along the minus strand of JASDQU011506114.1, from coordinate 13,274 downwards.
TGAAAAAAAAAGCAATAAGAATAAAAGATAAAAGACATGAATGGGCTTGGAAACATTTGCATCCATGACAAGGTGCAACTCACCCTCTTCAGAGGCACCCACAGGTAAGCTATACATTTCCCTGCTATCGCTGCACCCATTGCCCAGACATCCCTTACCACCTCATCCACTGACATGGCATGGATTTGACTTCCCTCGGGAACTTCCCACATCCAATGGGCATTAGCCCAATAGGACGCCTTAGTATCCCCTCCAAATTTGTCTTGCAAATTAGCATAACGTCTTTGAGCACTTGTCCGGATAAAGGGGTTTCATGCATATATTTACGTAACTTGATGATTAGATGTGATTGGCATTGCTATGATCCTTGTGACTTATGAGCCCATGGAGGGCGTATTTGTTGATGTTGCTGGGCCACACCCGATGACTATTGTATCAGGTTCATCTATATTTTGTACTTGCTGTATTGCACCTTCTATTCTCCTCATATATACACATATATTCCAAACTGGTTTTCCCCGGGGGGATTTTATCCGGGGTCATGTTGACCAAAAATACCTGTGTTCATTTTCATGTATGTTAAAGTGTAGAACTACTGTATTTTCAGCTGTAAAGATCTCTAGGTGTGTTACATTTATTTTGGTATGCATGTGTTAATCTTTGGTGACTAAAACTACATGCTAGAGCACCTAAATTGTTAATGTAACCGTAACAAATCAGCAAGAAGTTCCTGAACTTTTGGCTGTCCTAAAACAGAAGCAAAACCTTCATTGACAGTTGAAAGTTGAAACTAAGAGCCAACTTGAGGTCAAAGACAGACCTAGTTGGCAGCTTGATAAGACCTGGAAAATCTTCAGTGGGTTTGGAAGATTTCTTTTATTTTTTCCCAATCTTCTGTTTGCACTTCATCTTGATATTTCACGATCATGATTCATTCATATGCTTCTTTCCTTTTAGGTATTGCAAGTACATTTTGCTTGCATAATTTCCCCGTCTCTCTTAGAAGTAAATACATTGCTAAAAGCTAACACTAAAAATTGTGGCACAGAACAGATTTGAATGATGATATCTGCCAAAATGACTTTTCCAAGAGCTCTTCTGTTGTGTTGTATAATTCATCCACTTTTTGGTATTCAGGCGTATTGTGTATTGGAGTAGGATTCGTTTGTCATCTTTTTTCTCCAGATTTTGGGTACTTGAGTAGATCTAGGCACAACACCAATAAGGAATGAATGTAAAGATACAAGAAGAGAGTTTCCATTAATAATATTTCCAGTAGTAAAGTCCTAAATGCTTCAAAAAAGATTTATGTGCATAATCTGGAGACATTGGCATGCGGGAATAGAAATCCCATTTGACATATTTGTATTCTTTCACAATGCTTTTGAATTTTGTAATCTAACACAATGCTTATGAATTTTGCATTAATATATGATTGTTTGTCTATTTGGCCCTTTTTTAACACTTTGCAATTTTATTGTGTTCAAGCAGAAACATTCCCAGTATAGTATCTCCAAGGACACTTGGCAACAGCTTCTGGAATTCACTCAACGTGAACCCATAAATCTCAAAGGCTATGATCGTAACGGTAATTCTACTGAGTTCTTCCTGCTTTTCAATGATGAGCATTTCTGATTCTCAAGTAATGCACACTATTGTTGGTTCTGCTTTTCCTTGTGTAGATAAAGCATATTTCAAAACCAAAATATTGACTTTTCATTCTGGACTGCTGATTCCAGTAACAAATATTATGTTTCTTCAGTTTTTCTGTTCTAAATGCACTGTTATGAAGTACCCTTKCTATAACTCTATGATACTGGTAAGGTCACCATAATCAGCAAAATGATGGSAGCAGTGGTGCGACTTCTGCATAAAGCAATACCCAATAAGAGATTGATTGTTAACAGTTTTTAAAATCTCAATGGTTAGTCAATGGAAAAGACCAATAGAAAGAGTTTTTTTTTATGCTTCTCATAGCATGTTTTGTCTATTTGAGATGCATCTCCAAGYGTGTTGTTCAAGAAAGACATATCTAATGTATSTTTCTTACTGTCCATCTGTAAAAAACAAACSTAACTAGAAAGAGCCTTTTTKTATGCTTCTCATAGCATTTTTTGTCTATTTGAGATGCATCTCCAAGTGTGTTGTTCAAGAAAGACATATCTAATGTATGTTTCTTACTGTCCATCTGTAAAAAGAAAACCTAACTAGAAAGAGCCTTTTTTCATGCTTCTCATAGCATATTTTTTCTATTTGAGATGCATCTCCAAGTGTGTTGTTCAAGAAATACATACCTAATGTATGTTTCTTACTGTCCATCTATAAAAAGCAAACCTAACTAGAAAGAGCCTCTTTTCATGCTTCTCATAGCATTTTTTGTCTATTTGAGATGCATCTCCAAGTGTGTTGTTCAAGAAAGACGTATCTAATGTATGTTTCTTACTGTCCATCTGTAAAAAACAAACCTAACCCAGCTGGTAAAAGCTAATTAACTGTAGTTATGCCAATGTACTTCACTGTTTCAGTGACCTTAACCACTAAGTGTATTGCAGAACCCCTTTTCCAATCATAAGAGAATAATATAAAAGCATGAAATTGTACATGTTACATGAAAACTTTGGAATTGGATCAAATAGCAATATAGTATTTTTATTTTTTACATTCAGGTGCTTATGTTAATAAGGAGAATGCAATGTTTATTTTATCTAAGGATGTGATGTATTTGAGTAATGATATAGTATAATGTAATAACGTGAGAAATAAGTCATACGTAATAATAAGATTGACATGCAAGATAATGTTATATTAAAAAAATTAGATGAGTGGTTCCTAACAAGAATAACAAAACTTGCTTGACATATATACAACACTCTTGGTTGTCATTTTTAAGGACAACGA
>JASDQU011506112.1:11714-22948 GCA_032191745.1 Picea mariana | reverse complement strand
GTGTGTGTGTGTGTGTGTGTGTGAGAGAGAGAGAGAGAGAGAGAGAGAGATTTGGCACCACGCCGAAGGGGAAAGAAGAATGATCGTGGGAAAGAAAGCGTGCAGAAAACCGAAGTAACAACTGGCAAAAGAACAGCACACGTGCATGCAAGAAAGTGTGCACAAAGGAAAGCGACAACCGGAGGAAGAACAACACGCATATGGGAAAAAGACCTAACGTAAGAAGGGTTAGGGTTTTTGTAATATTCTGTAAAAGGATGAAGAGCCCGAAATGTATAAATATAGATACGAAAGTATCATAGAGGGTGGTTAGTTGGTAGTTGGTTGTTGTTAGTGTTATTATTGTTGTTGAGGGTTAGGCTTTGGAGTTAAGTTTTGGAGACTATAACCACGCAGGAGCGTAGGCGATATGTAATTTTTTTAGTTGCATGAACCGATTTTGTAAGTTGTTGAGCAAAGTAGACATGAGGGAAGGTAGATCTGAGGATAAGATTGCAAGTTGTGGAGCCTAGTGCGATCTAGTTTGCCTCACATAGATCTTACCTAGTTTTGTGGAGAATTGTAAGTGTGTGGCGCCAGGAATGCAAAACTGCCATAATAAAAGATCCAAGAGCCAAATCTTTGTGGATGTATCCCAGGGGGGGGTGAACCACAGTAATACTCGTGTAATATGTTGAATGTATGCATGTCTCTTCTTTCTTTTAGAAATTAATGGTTAAGCTTGATGAATGAGTTAGCACATTGTTATGAATCTGTTTATACTCTGTTGGAATTGAACTATGAAATATATGTATGAGACTTCAAGGGATGAGTAGTTTACCTTACAACTCATGGTACCTAGCTTTAATCAAGAAACCCCTATCCCCTACTCTATCCTAGGTTGTAAACATCTGAGTCTTACAGTCACCCATTTAAAGCTATCTCGGGTGAGAGTGCGCAGTACCTTCTGGGTGCTGTGTTGCCTTCTGGATTACCAGGAGGGTCGATAGTTTTAAAGGCTTTGTTGGAACCCCAAATGACATGAACCCTAGGTCAATATCTCAGACAACCCGAGAAGGGAAATAGTAAGCCAACAAATGGTTATGTTGTTGTGTTAAGAGGAACAAGAGAGGACTGAGTACATGAGATAGAATGAATAAGAACCGAAGGAGTGGAACAGAAGAGAAATGAGTCATTAGAAGGGAATGTTGAGACCTTGGAACCCCATGAGAGAAGAAATCGAGGGTTGGTTAAGAACTAAAGAGCTAGAGTTTGCACAGAAAGACAATAGAAACCCCAGGATCACACCACATAAATACCTGGATAAATATGTATTTACGGATTTACATGAAGTATTTTTCTGTGATTTTCCACATCTACTACAAGAGTGGATATTAAGGTTAAAGGATAACCGTGCGACGAATTGGATTTGACAGCTAGATTGGACTCCAGTACAGATCTAACAATTGTAGGAGGTGAACAACAAATTCACCCACACATTCAACTTTTGGCTTGACAGTATTGTGGCAGGCTTTATCACAGAATTTGCGGTAGATACAACAAAGTCATACATCGCAGACGAGCAATAGTTCCTATGAGGACCCAGAGGAAGGTACATTCGATCACTGTATACTTCTATCAAGATATTGTTATATAACAAAGGTGTAATGACAATGGAATCAGATAGCTAGACTTCCCTGTGTGCATGTGGGGAGGGGGGAAGAACTGACAGAGAGAGGAGGAATGGAAGGAGGGCAGGATAAAGAAAAGAAAGAGGAGGAACCCTTGGACCCGATCTTGATGGATGACGACCAGCTTAAGTGTATCTTGGCATCATCAGGAACGACACGTAGTAGAGCACCATACCAATATAAGGTGAATACCAAGAAGAGAGTTGTAGCCGAGAGGGAGGGATTGGAAAGCGACGAGGAAGAGATAGAGGATCTTCAGGCTACGGAACAGATTAAGGAAATCTTGCACACCACGTATGAGAGGAAAACAAGAGGCCCAAGAACAGGAGGAGAAGGTAGCCATCCCTTTCATATTAATGTCAGTGTGGAACCCATAAACCCATGTGCAACCAATACACCAAAGAGAACACCATCGTTTAGACAACCAAAGTTTGGAGGAAGTCTGACAGCAAGAAGTACATCTACACAAGGAGCAACAACTGGAGGATCCAGTTCAGGCAACCTTAGTCAAGTATCTACACCGCACGGAGGAGGGAGTAGCTCAATATTTGGAATGATAGGACATGATCCTACTATCAGATTACCAGAGTTTCTAGGAGAAGCAACAGAAGACCCTGAGAAGCATCTGTTCATTTGTGCAAAGATCTGGGAGGCAAAGAAGATCACTGATGAAGATACCAAACTCGCGTAGCTAGTGATCACACTAATATACCGAGCACTAGACTGGTACATGAGTCTAGACACAAATAATTTTCCCAGAACAACAAGGACACTAGACGACATTAAGAAAATATTGATAAATGAGTTCTAGAAGTCAAGCTCCGAGAATCAATACATGAATGAGATGATTGAAATAATACAGAAACCAAGAGAACCGGTATGGGAGATTGATCAAAGATTCAAGTGATTAAAAGGAAAGTTAAAATACCTTATGGCCAATATGCAGCATTGGCACCTGTTTGTCAACTCACTACTCCCACACTTAAAATATCCATTACGACAACAAAAGTTTCAGATGCAGGTAGAGGCTCTGCAAGCAGCCTTGCAATTGGAAGAGAATCAGTACCCGCAGATGGACCTGGCTATCGAAGAACTGAAGGAGGATCTGAAGAACTTAGCATTTCAGCTGAACCAGAATAAGAACAAGTAAAAACGAGAAGTCGTTTGGTGCACTACTTGCAGGACGGAAGAACACCATAAGAATGAATGCCCAACATTCGCATAGTATATGGCGACAGGGATGTCAAACCCACTACCACAAGGAGGATTATGGTGTGAAATATGCAAGAAAATGGGTCACGACCCTTACCACTGCATGATGATGTAGAAATACCAAACAGTCTCAAAGAACTCATATTGCACCTTTTGCAAATTAGTCGACCATGACGACAAAGATTGCAGAATTATGGAGTTGATGCGGAAAATAACATCAGACGCATACAGGGTACAAGCAAAAATGATGACTGGGAAAGTAGTACCACAGTTCACTCAAGCCCCAGACCTATACAACACCTCATAGCAGCAATATAATATTGCGTCGCAGCCGTACAATAACGTGCAACCACAATACAACTAGACACAGCCCCAGTACAATACCATGCAGTATAATCAGGGACCACAGTATAACATGTCGTGAGGTGATCGCACAACTTATAGAGGAGTAGGACGAGCCAAAGGAGGTTTCGAACGCGGTAGAGGACCATTCACATGTCACAATTGCCAACAACCAGGACATTATGCATGGGAGTACCCACTTCCACCAGTGATTTGTATGTATGGTCGCGCATCGGACCACGATATGGAGGAATGTACAACATTACTTGTAAAGATACAGAAAAAAAGGAATCAAAATAACCAGAATGTTCAGTGGATTTCAACCAAAGCAAGGGATGGTAGAGGAAACATCAACATAGTCACTTGAGGAGGAACAAAAATAGGAAATGACATAGTTCGATGGGAACCAGCGCAGAACCAATGGGTAAAGAAGAACACTGACCCTAAGAAGTAATTTGACGTGCATAAGGAGAAGGATATCTTTACATAAGCCCGACAAGAATTCTAGAAGGAGAACATTGCGCCGACTGCACAACAGAGCAAGGAAGCTCTGGAATATGAAATGCTGCCATCACTGGACCATACCAATAGAATACAACCCAAGGAACAAGTAAGTGCTATCAAAGACTTTTTGCAATCATGCATCAAAATGTTAAGTGATCCTTCATCTGTCAAAATATTGCAAAACATCCTAGAAAAATGTAGCAACGAGATGGAACAGAAGCCAGAATTGAAAACTGCCAACCACCTACATACAAGAAGAAGAACAAGTAGGAAATTTAGACTAAATGCTAACATTGGGGATTTCAATATGGGAGATGTTATACTATATCTATGATCTGAAGTGAATGTACTACCAAAAGCTACATGGAAATGCATGGGAGAACCTACACTGGGATACTCAACTGTTCAATTAAAGCTAGAAAATCAACATAGAGTCCTACCAATAGGTAGACTGAAAGGAGTGACGGTAGATCTGGATGGTGTGTGCACTAAGGCATACTTTGAAGTCATTGAAATAGTAGACAACACAACACCTTACCCGACGCTACTTGGTCTGGATTGGGAGTTTGACAACCAGGCCATAATTAACTTAAAAACCATAGAAATGACATTTGAGTCAGGGGAGTACAGGTTCATAGCCCCACTCAATCGATCAAAAAGCGAGAGGTTCATAGAACCCACTTGTTTGGATTTAGAAGAGATCAACTAGTTGTACAGAACAACTGCGTGCAATGAGGACTATATAAACCCAACTGCAGATGGGGTACTCAGTTGGTAGAGCATTACTTCATGTACAACAGACTCAGACACCAGGTTAGAAAACTGGAAGCAAAGACTACATGAAGTATCCATGAGAATGTGTGCCAGAATAGACCGCGCAATAAGGTGGATTGGCACAGAAATCAGAGAACCACCCAGTTTTCATGGGCTAAATGATTTGGAAACTTTCTTGACACAATATGAAGATGAAGTATTAGAAAAATAGAGATTGCTAGCACTAGATTTAGCACTAAAGGATACACCCGCAAGATGGCGGGGTGCACACAAAGAGACTATCACAGATTGGTACCAATGTAAGCGATTACCATGCATAAGGTTTGGTGTAGAACAGACAGGTAACAAACAACAGAAATATGACAGACTAGTCACACCAGCAGAACACTTGGAGGCGTGTAAAACGTTGTGGAAAATGACGCCACCAGATGAATGGTCTCACCACTTCATTCATACTTTAAAGGGAATACCAACGAATTGGTATACAGACCAGGAAATGTGTAAAGGAACCAAGACATGGGTGACACTCCAACAGAACTTTACAGTCACTTTCTCATTCAAGCATGAAAACCCCAACATAGATGCGGCCCTGAAACGGATTAAAGACATCATATTCATTGAAGAACCAGAAGTAGAAGCTATCACAAAGGTACATCAGCAAAATAAGAAGACAGTCAAGGATCTACTTTCATGCTACCACATACAGGAGGAAGCATCAGATGAAGATGATCTGTGCGATATTTAGATCGAAGAAGTTGAAGGAGAGAGAGATGTGGAAGGACCACCCTTAGAGTCAGAGTTCATCTCTGCATCAATCAAGATAAATAAGGTTAACATAAGGACCGCCAAGTAGCCCAAAATGGTCAGCATTGGAGATTACTGGGACGAACAGACACTAGAAAGCATCACAGAATTGTTGCGTGAATACAATGACCTTTTTCCCACAACCTTTACAGAGATGAAAGGCATAGTCGGAGAATTAGGAGAAATGAAGATACCACTCAGACCTGATGCGAGACTCATTAAAAAACGACCATATAGATTGAACCCCATATATAAACATAAATTTAAAGATGAGATCGACAGGATGCTCAAGGCCGACATCATTGAGCCAGTTGAAGAATCACAATGGATAAGCCTGATGGTAGTACAGGACAAGAAATAGGGACGAGGGATCAGGATATGCGTCGACTTGAGGAAGTTGAATGATGCATGCCTACACGACCCATTCCCCACATCATTCATGGATGAAGTACTCGAGAATGTAGGAGGCCATGAAGCCTACTCATTCACTGATGGATTCTTAGGATATCATCAGATTAAGATAGAACAGGAGAATAGACACAAGACCATGTTCACGACAGAATGGGGATCTTATCAGTATACAGTCATGTCGTTCGGACTGAAGAATGCACCTGTGATATTTTCTAGAGTGATCATCGCAACATTTAAGGAATTCATCCATCAATTCCTAGAAGTATACCTAGATGATTGGACAGTGTATAGATTACTAAAAAACCATGTGGAAGTTTTACGACTGATGTTAGAACAATGCAGACAGTACCATATATCACTGAATATCAAGAAATGCATATTTGGAGCACCATTTGGGATACTATTGGGACACATAGTATGCAAATAGGGTTTGCTAGTGGATCCAACCAAAATCGTAGTCATTGTTAACCTACCAGCACCAAAAACAGTCTACCAACTAAGAGAAACGCTAGGACATACGAGATATTACAGGAAATTCATCAAAGGCTACGCACAGATTACAACGCCAATGGAAAAACTGTTAAGGAAGGATACAAAGTATCAATGGAACGATGAGTGCCAACATGGTCTGGATACCCTGAAGGAAAATATGGTCACCACACCAATATTGGTATTTCCAGATTGGGAGAAGACATTCCATGTACATGTAGATGCATCAACGATAGCACTTGGAGCTATCTTGGTGTAACCAGGAGTAGGAGACTTGGATCACCCGATAGCATTCGCAAGAAGAAAATTATCAGACTCGGAATAGAATTATAACAGGACAGAAAGAGAAGGCCTAGCTATGGTTTATGCACTACAGAAATAAAGACATTACCTATTGGGAAAACACTTTAAGATGTCTACAGATCACTCAACCCTGAAATACCTAGTAAACAAGCCAGTGTTGGGGGAAGAATCTGTCAATGGTTATTGCTATTTCAAGAATTCGAATTTGAGGTAATAGTTAAACCAGGAAAACTGAATGTAGGACCTGACCACCTATCGAGGGTCACAAATGGAGAGGAACCAATGAATTTAGAAGACAACTTTCCAGATGCACAACTATTCTTAGTACAGATTGTTGACGATTACTTCACAGAGATCATACAGTACTTGAGCACAGGTACTGCGCTGCAAGAATATACCACTGTGCAGAAGAAGAACCTGGTAGTCCACATAGATGACTATCAATTGATCGTAGGACATCTATACAAGATGGGCGCAGATAGCATCTTACGAAGATACGTACTAGACCATGAACGACCAAGAATTTTAGCAGAAGCCCACGAGGGAATAGTAGGAGGGAATTATGCAGGAAAAGCTACCATGCAGAAGGTACTACACGCAAGATTATGGTGGCCAACGATCCATAGAGACTCGAAAGAGTATTGTCAGCGATGTGATGTCTGTCAAAGGGTAGGAAAACCCAACAGAAGGGACAAGATGCCACTACGACCACAAGTGACACTTCAGGCATTCAAAAAATGGGCCATATACTTTGTGGGATCCATTAACCCACCAACCAAAAGAACAGGGGTGAGATATATTATCACTGCGATGGAATACCTAACAAGATGGGTGGAAGCCGCACCAGTAAAATATTGTAGCACAGAGACAACTGCACACTTTCTATTTGAACAGGTAATTACTAGATTTGGGTGCCCAAGAATTTTGATGAGTGACCAAGGAACACACTTCATAAACAACAACATCCAAGCGATGCTCGAAGAGTTTGAAGTTCATCACCAAAAAAGAACATTGTATCATCCACAGGCAAATGGCACAGTAGAATCCTTCAACAAAATTCTAGACAACGCCTTGACAAAGATATGTAACGTCAACAGGGATGATTGGGACCTTAGGGTACCAATAGTGTTATGGGCATATAGAACCACATGCAAAAAGTTGACAGGCCACACACCATTCAAACTAGCCTATGTTCAAGAAGCAGTAGTGTCGTTAGAATTTTTAATAACCATTCTATGTGTAGTAGCTATCACACACATGACAGAATGAGGCGCAGTACAAGAAATATTGAATCAGTTACTGTCGATGGAGGAAGACCGAATCTTGGCAAGATTCCACCAAAAAGTATGCAAAGCAAGAGAAAAATCTTGGCACGACCGCCACATTAAGAGGAAGACGTTCAAGGAAGGAGATCTAGTATTGCTCTATGATAGTAAATCATTGCAGCACCCAGGAAAGATCAAAATGCATTGGCTAGGACCATATGAGGTAAAATCTGTCACGGAAGGAGGAGTTGTACAGTTAAGAGATCTAGCAGGCACATACCTCAGTGGAATGATCAATGGGTGCCGGTTGAAGCTATACAAGGACAGTCGACCACCTACCGTGCAATTAAAAAAAACACACACACACACACATGAAACACGAAGCCAACAAGGGAAACGATAACAACCATATTGAAAAAGGAAACAAGCGGGAAAAGGAAATTTGGAAAAAGTAGGCTAACAGGACAACATAAGGCAAAGTTAAAGAAAGACAGGGACGGATAGGATGTCACATTAAACGTGCCAATTGGAGACGACAGAGTAGGCATAATGGAAAGTACAAAACCACCGCGGATGCATTGAACCCACAATTATGGTGCATTAATCGCATGATGGAGGAAGCATCCTCGACAAGCTTCATGATGAGCCATACAATACACGAGCACAGAAGAAATTAGTCTATTCACGAAAGGAGAACAGAAAAAGAGCAACAACAGCTAGAACGAATAGAGAGAAACCATAGATCTCACCAAAGCCATTTGAACTCAGCAAACTATCGACAGACACCATTATGGAACCACTGAAACTCATAGAACCAGTCCAGATAGCCAGATCAACCAGGGTTCAGACTAGGTCACGAGGAATACTGGAAGAAAATGATTAGCAACCACCAGAGATCGTCCATATTGATGAAATCCCGTCCCCAGAGGAAATCTCAGTAGATTCCATACCAATACTAGAGGAGATCCACAACCACAAATAGAGGCCATGAAACAGGATACACCAATAGCGATGCATGAGCATCAGAACACAAAAGAAGAAACCCACCAGGAAATACCACCGAAACACACTGAAGAAATTATGGAAGTAAATGGAATGACACAACATCTGGGAGCAGAGGAGCAACCAAATGAGACACAAGCACCTGACTTAGGTCACCCAGCTGAGGAGACCGTTGGAACTACTTAGGCGTGGCTAGAGTGGATGATAGGAGAATAACTAGGAGTTGCTGGAACTTCGAGCCAGCCAACATAGCAGGAGGACCAAGTTCAGATACCAAGCTCACCTCGAAAGAAACTAGCTACAGAGATTGTGCTACCTCGCATACCAGAGGGAGTACAGGTGGACTCGCAACTATTGGGTCATGTCGAGAAGCTCAAGTATTCTAACCATGACATAGCAGATGAAACCAAATATCCAGAGATTTCACCACAAGTATTTATGCAGAAATTAGTTGTGAACCAACTCAGAGAAACCATCACTCAGCCACACCAGTGGGCAACTAGATTTGATAGAACAAGAATTCTAGGATTGTTGAAGATACCACACTTTGGCAGAGGCCAATATGCGTCGTCATGCATCAAGAAACTGTTAACAGTTACACATGGAGGGGATGTATGGCTGGACAAACCCGTCCCCATAACGGTCGAACTTATCACATAGATAAAAGGCCTACCTATCAGGGGTATGGATCCCACACTGATTTTGGACGATAAGTCCAAGGAAAAAAAATTGGCAGAAGAGACGAAGAAGAAATATGGCACCGACAAGGGAACAAGAGGCATTATAATCAAACAGATCAACAATTCCATGATGAAATTGGGCAAAAATATCTTAGCCTGCAAAATGCTAAGAAAATGCCGCAAAAATGAAGTGCCGGCAGGAGTCATTGTTGTTGCAGCTCAGTGCACAGAAGGCACCTCCATGAGCTAGGCGCCATACCTATCAAACTTGTTGCAAGTAGACTACAAATATACGCAAGAAGCAGGTATGGAATTTCATTACTCATGGCTAATCACTCTCATAGCTTTCATGGGATGGCAAGAACCAGAACACAACATCTTTTGTACCACACCACAGCCAAGAGGAGAAAGATATCGCGTCCTGAGATCCGTGCCACTAGCCAAGCATAAGAGGGAGAATGGAATCGTATTTGAAGCTTACCTACGAGAGATACAAGAAACCATCATCCAAGCATGGAGAATAACACCAGAGGTTGTCGCACGATATGGGGGCATAACCAATTTCTAGGCTAGGCGACAAGCCATGTGGATACAACCAAGGCAGGATCCAGATAAACAGTGGCTACAGATGCGCTACTGCATCACCGAGGGAGATATTGACATGATCATCAGTGAATGGCTTGATGAATGGAGGATTCAAACCATAACCAGAGAAGTACCAAGATGAACAGTAGAAGGAAGGGACGCATAGGAGGAAACACAACCTCCATAAATACCAGTACCCAAGAAGCGAAGAACGGGCCAAATCAAGTCGAATCAGATAGACGACGGCTCAGAGCAGCTAGAGACCCAGAAGGGGAGGATAGAAACCACTCATCCGACCAATGGACAATAGAAACCAGCTGAGGGAGCTTAGGAAACTGCATTGAACCCCATCACACAAGAACCAAGGGGAACTAAGAGACTAACGATACAGGAAGCAGGTGCGTGAAAGAAAATGAAGGCATAATGACCACCACCGAACTACACAATCATGAAGGAGGATGGAGAGATGATTGCTATAATGGTCCAAGACTTCCTCGCAAAGGATTTTGATCATGTAACGCACCACAGGGATAAACTGCAGAAGGAACTAACATAAATGGGACAAATCCTTAAGAAATTAGGGGAAGCCCAGATCATGAGTAGCAGTAGAGGCATAGACCCATCGACCACATAGACCATAGAAAGGGTGGACGTAGAAGAACATGACCCATTTCTTTCGATACCACACGCACATTCCATGGTCTATATAAAGCCTAGCATGTTGCGAATGGAGGAAATTGTGGGACAGACACCACTGAAGGATTTGGATCATATCCAATTGGTCTCCATGACAGGGATTCCATCAAGAGCATTATACAAACTATAGGTTAGCATCGACCACGAGATGAAATTGTGAGCACATAAAAACTTAGTCGAGATACAACAAGCAAAAAAGAAGTGGGAAGCGCTGGAAATAGTTTGTGCACATGCCAAATCTGAAAATCAGGAGGAGAAAGAACGCAGAAACGAGATGGAACACAGAGTGGAAGAAATTTTTGGGAAACTTCCAACTACTGTGCAAGGAAATGAACTCCCAGCCGTAGAAAAGATCGAACAGATTGTGCAGGCAATTGATTAGTATCAGAAGGAGATCAAGACTCTCCATGGACATATTAGACCGAAAACTCCACCAGCAGTGAAGGAGAAAAGGAAGCAGGAAGCAACAATGCAACTACAGGAGCTAGAAAAATAGG